>ML792261.1:11388-82516 GCA_009831015.1 Picea engelmannii | reverse complement strand
AATTGATTAGGTTCTAAATATAAAGAAGCAATTCGTACCTTTTGTGTATGTGGCACATTATGGAGATCAAAGAATTGCTCCATCTGAAGTATCGATGTGATTGGGTCCTTGCCATCAAACTTCCTCATATCAATCTTAGGAACATGGTTAGTCCTCAAACCAAGGTTGGAGTTTCTCCATTCTTGATTCACCTTCCTTGTGTCCTCATTATAATGTTCATGGGATGAATTTTCACTTTCAGGTATCTTCTCTATTACGAAATTTTCCAATACTTCCATGATCTCCCCTTTTAAACCCTCCATCATCTCTTGTAGTTCATCTTTTGTAACTATATTATTTTGTAAATCATTTATGTCCCTACGCATTTATTCACCTTCATCAAGAGTCTAAGTAGGATTTTATGGAGGCTTAGTTGGTGTATAAGTTCCCTTTTTGGGTGGCATGTTGGCCAAGTATCACTTTTGAACCTTGATTTTGAGGTGGTTCTGCTAGACAATATTTCTTTTGTTGTATCTCCCAAGATTCAGCCCTTCTGGGTATGAAACTTTATTTTATGTAGTTCTCTGATATTTCTTCTCTGCAATTCCACAGGTCTGATCAAAATTGGATGATCCAAGTGGAATTTACGGTAACTTCCCCACAACTTGTCGATTTTTGGCCTTTCCAGAAGGTCTCACTTGTATAGCATGCCCCGCACAAAATAATTGATATAAAATTCTTAAAATCACACCCAAAATACTACAGACTATCCATGATTCAATGCAACCAATCCCACTCAATTTGGATACTCTAGGAAGAAGTTATGATTGTTTTACCTAGAACACCTTCTTTAGACTAGTCAATAGGACTAGTCAGATACCCTATCTTACACAGGGTGTATCTACAAATTCAAGATGACCCAGAAGATGAAATTTTTACCACAGATACCTTACTAATGTTTGTAAATAGACTCCATATTGCAGGGTATGAAAGGTTACAGAAAAACGTTTATAGCGAAAATTCCGCAATGACTCAGTTCAAGATGATTTCAAAACCCTATCTTGTACAGGATTTATCTTTGAAATTATAAGGCCTCGGGAGCTGAATTTTGAACCCAACATACCTTGATCCATATAATAAATATCCTCCAAGCCATTCCTTCTGAAACATTCTAGAAAAAAAAGTTATAGTGAAAATCCCAAGGTGTCTCATATGTAACAGCGAAACCCCAAGACCTTGAGCTCTGATATCATATGTTAAGAACCAAATATCAATATAGAATAGAAAAACCTATGAAAAAGTATTCAACGCCTTGAAAAAGAGATAATTTCAGATAATAAGCCTCTTCAAGGGGGCAACCTTTTTTTACCCCACTTAAATGTTCAAGTACAAGATGATTCAAAATGAAAATGTCTCCTTGGTATATATAGGAGACTAGGAGGTATAATTACAACTAATGGCCTAAAGCTGACATAAATAAAATAACATTACTAATATAATATGCCCCAATTAAGGGGTAATAAACCAATATAACGAGCCAATATTAGGGCTTAAAAATCGCATAAAACAACAAGAAGATCAACATCGTAGTGAAAGAAGTTTTGAAGTAGGGGATTGGGTGTTTTTAAGACTACAACCATACAAACACATGCCCCTCAAGCTAGCCAAGAAGGATAATAAATTATCACCAAAGTATTATGGCCCTTATAAGGTGTTGCAAAAGATTGGTACTATGGCATACAAATTGGAGTTGCCTGCATCTTCACGAGTACACCCAATTTTCCATGTTTCATGCTTAAAGAAGGTTATAGGCGACAAGATCCCAGTTCAAAATATATTGCCAAAAATTGACGAGGAAGGAAAAATCATATTGGAGCCTAAAGACATCACTGACACAAGAATTCACTAGCTGAGGAATAGATCCATTTCAGAGTATCTCATTAAATGGAGGAAACTACTGGCTGAAGATTCCACTTGGGAAGATGAGTATTTTAGACAGAAGCATCCAGAGTTACTCAAGAGTTGCGGACAACACTTGTCTCAAGGGGAGGGGAATGTTAAGCCCTAATATTGCCTCATTACCCCTTAATTGGGGCATATTACATTAGTAATGTTATTTTATTTATGTCGGATTTATTCCATTATTTGTAATTACACCTCCTAATCTCCTATATATACCAAGGAGACATTTTCATTTGGAATCATCTTGTACGTGAACATTTATGTGGGGTAAAAGGAGATTTCCCCCTCGAAGAGGCTTATTATCTGAAATTATCTCTTTTTCAAAGTATTGAGTACTTATTCTGAGGTTTTTCTATGCTATATTGATATTTGGTTCCTAACAACCGACGAATGACCAAGACCCCCCAAAGGGTTCGAGGAAAAAGACGAAGCATTAACTACAGGCTGAACCATAGTACTAGTCTGTGCCTCTCGTACTACAACTGTAGTGGTTGCAGGAGTCGAAGGGGTGCCATTAACTATAGTGGGTATGGGAGTTGAAGAAATCTCAGTGTTTTGGATACTAGATTCAGTACTCATCCTTGTGGAATCGCAAGTCTGAAAGGTGGATGTGTGTGTACCACGCCTAATAACTCTACTCCTTTTAGAAGGCAATAACTCGAAATTAAGTGGTAACTGTAACAACCGGTGGGGATGCTATTCCAACTCCACGACGACTTATGACTCTACAAAATAAGAATATCCTAAGGCCAACTAGTAGTCAAAGAGCATACCAAAAGTCAAACGGCCAATATGCATGCAAACGGGCTAAAGTGGCTGAGTGGCCTCCCTCTCTAAAGAAGGTATGTCTCGTCCAAGAGGGACCTGAGACTCCCCACTAAAGTTTGGAGGTAAAAAAATCAGTTATAGGGGCCATCATGGGCTTAACAACCAGTTGGTCGGATCCCCCCGGAGAGGTAATATTCCATAAAGGTTGTGTGTTGTCTGACCCCTATCTGACCCAAGGTACAAGAAGAATAACCCCTGCAAGTAACCTATGAGATACCTAAGTCAAGAAACTAATAAACCACTGTATAATCGATAAACAGGAAAGTAATCGTAAGTCTGGATTACCATATGGGTAGGGTATAAAAGCCCAAAACCTTGAAAGAACCTCCTCTCATAGAGGTATGGGTACTAGAAATATCCCCAAATATGAATAAATCCACATAAATATCTCTAATGCTAGGTGAGTATCCGGGGGTTATCCCTTCAACTAAATTCACGCGACCTCGTGATTAACTCTGGTGTGAGCGAAGCCTCCTGATATTACCAAATATACAATGGACTTATCAACTCCCTGTCTCAAACATATATGTTGATTTAATTTCCTTGGAGAAGTTTACTCACAAAATCCTATCCCAAGGCACTAAATCCTAGACTAGTTTGTGCACCCTAAGAATAAAATCGTGACTAATCAAGTTTAGTTTAAAGCATAAATTTTATTGGTCGTGATTACTCAAAAGGGTATGGAAGTGAAACTCATGATATTATGACTCTGCGAGAAAATAAATATAAATATAATGCAAAGTTTAATTTTAACTTTTCAATGAATGATATGAGTATAAAAATAATGCAATTTTCAATTTCAACTCTGCAATTTAGAAGTAAAATGCAATCTTTCACTAAATGCACTAATCTAATGATAAAGATTCAGAAGACAAAAATGCCAAGAAATGTAAAATGCCTATTTTTTTTTGTATTTTCAATATATTAAAAAGAAAATGCATGGACTGAAAAACAACCTGATATATAAATTCTACTGTGTATAAACAAAATGACTCAAGCAAAATACCAAGCAGCCAAGCAACAACCCAGAGTTCAAGGACAAATCAAAAATGAAAAATGATGAGAAAGACTACGCCCAAAAATTCAACTCCAAACAGATTTCCTGTCAACCTAGAGAAGCTCAACAGGCACTATAGAGACCTAAGAAGGATAAAAATTAATCAAATCCCACCCAACAATCATAAAACCAAGCAAACAGGTAAGGAAAATTCGTATACACAACTATTCAGACAAACATTGAGTATATACACAACTTTCAGTGAGACAACATGCGTGTATATGCGAATGTCAAGGCAAAAGGCACGTACAGGTTTGAAAACAAGGCTAGGCAAGTGCAAAAGGTTGAAAACTTAGTACCAGAGTGAACAGAATCTGTCAGGCAGTGATACAACAAGAAACACAAAGGAAAAAGAGAAATGCAATGATAAAAAGTACTTCAACCCTTAGAAAGAATATCTCTCCCCAGTGGAGTTGCCAATTATGTTACATGGGAAAATCTCTCTATGCCCAGTGTTAACCACAACAGACAGGTATGACTGCAAAAATCTACTCAATTCCATCATATTCTATATAAACCAATGTGTGCAAGCGAGATAAGAAATAATCCTACCTCGTTCCAACGTTTGATGATGTTCCACTCTTGAGCACTTTGACCCAAAGCTTTGTACCTGCAACAAGTTCTCAACAGACAAACAGAGAAAGTATATAGTGATAATATAAAGGGGTTAGCACATTAGATAGAATAATCCATTAATAAACATTACAAATATGCCCATGGATAATAATCATATATTTGCATGATACCAATTGGACGAGAAAGGAGTATTTCTATTAATAAATGATCAGCAGAAGCGAAAACATTACAGACTTTTGTGTCGACACGAATCGAAACCAAGAAACCAAGTTCCTTCCAACTGGGCCTCCACCACTTCAATCCTCCACCAAAGGCAAGTTCATAGAAAAGAGACAATGAGGTTCTTTCAACAATAGGGAAAGAGCTTGGGGGTTGAACACTATGTTTGGACTTGAGGGACAAAGGGATTCAGACTCAATATGAAGTAATTTCTCCAGAGTAACTTTTCTCTCAAAGCTGAATGCTTTCTCCTTTTTTCCATAGCTTAGAATTGTGTTCTTATAGCCTTCAAAATGCAACTGAAGGGCCGATTTGGAACATTTCCAGTATATGGAAGGCCAAGGATCAAAGATCTCCTGTCGCGACATGGAAACCTGACTTCATTTTTGTATTTTTTGGCACAAATCCCAATGTACATAGGTTGTAGTGGAGCAGCCTGTGTATACGTGTGTTGTATAGTAGATAGGGCCCGTAAATGTGGAAAAATATGTATTTTTAGCTCTGAATTCATCAAAAAGAGGTGACAAGTCTGCATAGGGAAATGGAAAAAGGCCCTCTATGCAAGATAGAAATGGTGAGGCAAATCTTACTATAACACTCGCTCACAATGATTCCATAAGCGATATACAGGTACATGGCTGGGACATTTTCATCCAAAAGTTTGAGGCTTATAACCTATCAGTTGCACAGGCATTCACTCAATCGTTTGATGGCTCTAAAGCTAAAATTGGGGATCTGCAACTCAAAGTAACGTAGGATTCTATAGCACAAGCTACAGGATTGTCACAAGAGGGAGAAAGATGGTTCAAAAACACCAAATTAGAATGTGTTCCTTGAAGTCTTCTCATGGTCTCTAAGAAATCAAAATGTTTCCCTAAAGGTACACTGATTACTCTCATAAAACCATGATGGCATGGCGTGCTTCTAATTCTTAAACAGTTCATAACTTGTGGGGGAAGGTATGGCTTAGTTTTCTTGTATCACATTCCCTTGTTGATGATTTTTCTAGGGTTCAAGCTAAATATGTCTTTCTATCTGTTTATGAGCCTGCATAAGATGTCTAAGCTTTATCAGAAAAATAAGTTTAACCCACTGTCAAGTATTTTTCACCATGGTCTTCTTCAGATTCTGTTTTGGTCGCATCTAACTAAGATTGGGGATACTTGGGAGGATTTCATGTGTAGAAACAACTTCACCCTATCTGAGAATACAGTAGAATAACCTCTTCATTTCAATACAAACCCCAGTCCCTGTAACCCTACTGCCAAAAATCAAGGTGTTGATCCACATGAAGACCATGTGACCAAAAAATGAAACTCTATTGCTATTCAGAACCCTTTGGGGAAAAAGCCACGATATGATTTTGTACCCAGAAAATCGTTAGAGGAGGTTATAGATGTGTTAAAGGAGAGGGTTTCTCCTGCTCCTAATGTTGAGGGTTTCTTTAACAAATCGACTGTTGAGAAAATTCGCAAGCATAAGGAATAGGGTAATTCGGATACAAATTTCAAAAACAAGAGACCAGGTAGGCTTATATCCAGAAGTTTGAGAAATCGCCGACAAGATAATCTGAGCTCGATCTTAGTGATAGAGGTCGATGATCACTTGTCTGATGATGAGATCAATGAATTTCTTTCCCGAGAAGATGTAGATAACCAGTTCCTCAGAAGTGAAACCAATAGTCAATCTATATGATATGATTTAGTTTCTGAGATACCTTTGTTCCTAAAAAATCAAGAAGGCTTTGTTGGTATAAGCCACGAATTGAGGAAAGCTACAAAATAGACCAAAGCATCTATTGCAAAACACACTCAACATCTGCCTATCATAGCATCTATACACTGTGAAAATTGCCTTCACTGAGTTGAACGATGCTACAGGGATATACCCTATCTCCAAGCACAGTTAAAACATATGGCAGCTTGAAAATCCTTGCTTGAAAGGGAAAATCAAGAGTTAAAAGCATGTGTCTGATCCAAAGCTAACAGGGAAAGCAAACGGTTTAAATGAGCTGGTAATGTGGTTATAAAGAATGCAACAAATTTCAACTCTATCATTAACTCAAACTTATCATAAGCTTCATTGTCCAATCTCTAAATGGTAAAGGATTGTGTTAATTCTCTTTGATTTGATTCTGTTGGAAAAATAAGCTAGTTAGATTTATTTTGATTTTGTTGTTAATTTAAGACTATCTACGGAATCTCACGATTATGTAGCCAGTCTGTTTGTAAATATTAGTTTGTATTGTTATCTAAAATTCAATTTTGTTTTATTATTTTCAGGAGAAAAACAATTATGATGCTATTCACAAATAGAAGGAATCATGGATTATGCACTGCATGGCTTAGTTATTTCTCATTTTGTTTGATAAAACAATTTCATTTATATAGTTAATTTTGATGAATGAACTCCTACAGGAGTGTTTATTTGTTATCCTATTTTTGTAAAGAAATCTAATTTTCCAGGATTACCCTCTATCTTGCATGATAAGAGGTTATTGATCCAAGACAGGTTTAAATAGTGGTTGTTGTTTAGTAGTAAAGGGAACTTTTTTGGGAATATAGTATGGACATGTAATTTTTTGGGAATTGATATGGGAAAGAAATTCACTGTTGGCTTTATACCCATGTGAATGGTGTGATTCTTATTCCATTGCATACTCCTTTCATTTCTATGTTATGAATTATCATCGTGTTGATTTAGATTTAGCCTTGTCTTTGCATGATATTTCATATCGGTGATTATTGGAATGATGTCCATGATATGTTGGTTCATTTTATATGTGTGATCAATCGATCATTTAATTATTATTGATTTTATTTCTGATGTTAAATGATGGGTAATATCAATGCTCAGAATTGAGTTTTCTTTCGTTGTTAGATGTTGATTATCTTAAGATCACATGATTCTTAATTAGTTTTCTTTTTGTTGTTATAAATTCACTCCAAATATCAAACACTTCTTTGAATTTATTCTGGAAGTAATAGTATTGTTTTGTCATAGGTTTCCCTTAAATGCAGGACAAGCAAGAGCTCAAACAACACATAGAGATAAACTCAGTTTTGTTGATCAGCTACAGGTTAGTCTGTGTGTTATTTAGTCAAATTATTTATTAATGAAACAATGATTGCATTAATTAGCCTTTACTATTTCTGTGTCATTGTTTCAATCATATTCTCTTAGTATTTATAAGTTAGATATCTTTAATCATTAGAAAGATTTATGTTCTTAATTTATTTCTTTTAAAACACTATTACAAACATCCATTTTCGCAAGATTCCAAGCAAGTCTTGTAAACTATATATAGATTGTTTATAATCATTTGTACATTCATTCTTAGGTAAAACACTTTATTTAGTATATAGATTGTTAGAATAATATATTTAGACTAGTTTATTTATTTTATTAGGACCCTAGTTGGCTAACGGAGCCAATAAACCCGTCGGGTTAGATCATACCAAATGGCTTGGGTTAATTAGACAACCCTGGTCTGGATCTAACCTTCTAGTTGACGGTGTGTCACTTATGCTTGTCAACAAATAGCACTAGAAGGAGGTCCTAAAATTAATTGATGGCACGTTGAGGTCGCAATACCCCTCCAAATAATCATTCTCCCATCATAACATGTAGTCTCTCAGACACAAACGTCACACTTGAAATAGTTACTACCTCAAATGATACCCCTAACATTCCTGTCGAACCGGTGAGACCAATTCCTCAAGGTATTGACATCCAAGAAATTGTCTGCCAGTCACTCATAAGAAATCAAAGTGCCTTATCCCGTATTAGACAACCTGGTCGAAAACTTAACCAACCCCTTGATTTTACAAATCTTCAAGAACAACTTTAAGGCATTGGTCTACCTAGAAACACTTTAGGTGATAATATTACCAATCCTGCTGAAGCACTTATCCTTGGTGTTGGAGGATCTAGTATCCCACCATCCCCACTTGGTTCTTCCCCACCTTCTTTGGGAGGTGAATCCTCAGACGAAGGTATTTCTTCATCTGAACCATCTCAACCTTTGACTCCACCAACTCCCATGGAAAACCAAAATAATCCTTCCAGACCTTGGCTCGATCAAGATTTTGTGGCTGTGCCCAGACCCCAACACCCATTGCTTAAACATCTAGAGAAATGGCTTCCCAAATTTGATCTAGATTCTAAGCAGTCATCTCAGGATCACATCAAGAAATGTATGTTAGATGTTAGACTCTGGAGTGTCAAACACGAATATTTCGTGTGCATATTATTCCCTTACACTTTTGAGGGGAATGCCTCAACCTGGTATTTCTTCCAACAACCTCAGACCATCATTTCTTGGGACAAGTTCAAAACTTGTTTTCTAGAAAAATTTGAAGATGATAAATCTCCAGAAGTCTTGGTAATGGAACTCTCTAGCTTAAATATGAACCCTAAAGAAAAATTTAAAGACTTTAACTAGAGATTTCTAACACTAAAAAACAAAATCCCTGTAGATTCGATGTCTGCAAAAAACTTAATTGTTGCATATTATACGAAGGCACTGCATAACAACATAGCCATATGGGTTAAAAGGTCCAAAAAGAACACGTTGTTATAATCCTTTGAGGAGGCAATTCAGATTGAGAAAGACATATTGAGCCTAAAAGATAATCTAAGTAGTGAGGTTGAAACAACTTCATCTTCTAAGAAGAAAATAGAAATTATTGCTAGACCTCCCCAAGTTAAAAATCAACAAGAAACATTAGACTTGGAAAGCTTATAGAAAGATTTCCAGAAACTATCCAATCAGGTCATTGACTTGAAAAGATCCTTCGAGGAGTCATATACAAGTAAATTAAGTTTTAAACCTCATTTCAGAAAACCTTTCCCTTCAAATCGGCCAATCCCGACCACAAAAGGTCTAAATTTTGAAAGTTTACAATATGCTTTGCAAATGATATTGGAAGCACATGAAAATTTTGTTTTTGTTCCTCCTAAAAATTTTGATGATACAGTTGAGGAAGAGGTACCAGAAGAGGAACACTCATATCCTCCATTTTTCGGGCACTTGTCGAACAATATTTTTCAAGCAAATTTTGAAACTGTTCACCCCTACAACACTAGAAGTAAAACAAAAAATAAGTCTCCACCTAAAACAAGTAAAAATATAGTTTCAAAACAGCCAAAGCAAACCAAAACTAGACAAAACCTATCTGCCCCAGTTTTAGAGTATGATTTAATTGAAGATCTGAAAAAATTAAGGGAAAATATTTTTGTTTTCGAATTGCTGAAATTTCCTCTTATTTTGCAGAAAATGCTCCAAAGCATTACTGAAAATAGTAAAAAGAGTGATGTTAACAGTGAAAAATCAGTAGAAATTGACTTAAACACAACCAAAAATGTCCCAAGTAAAAATACATCTGAAAATCAAGATAAAAGGAACTTATCAGAAAAAACTGTAGGAAACTTAGATAAAACCGTTTCAGGAACAACCATCAAAGATCAGAAGAATTATGTTGTTACTACACATAAAAATGTGCCTCCCTTTTTATTAACTTTTGAAATATTTAATAGGAATGTACATAATTGTATGGTTGATTCTGGCACCTCATCAAATGTAATGCCTTTGTCTATATGCCAGAAAATTAATGTAGAAGTAAATCCTTGTGATTTAAAAATCATCCAGTTAGATCAAACTAATGTCAAAGTCATTGGTGAACTAAAAAATGTGTTGATTAGATTATCATCCGATCCCAAGGTTCATCAAGTAATCGATATTATTGTTGTTGACATTCCTGAAGTTTATAGTTTGTTTTTGAGTAGATATTGGTCAGAACAACTACATGGTTATTTTTCTACAGACTGGTCTCATTTGTGGCTGCCAGAATGTTACCTTAAGTATACTGTGACGGATCTGAACGACCCAAATGAGACTTTTGTTACCGCTGCAAATTTGATTGAAACACAGGGGATGAATACTTTTTTCAGTAATTTCATGAATGAAACTTCCTCTATCACTAATCCAGAACAACAATCTGAAGTAACAACCTATACTTAGGCACCATCTTTTCCAAATATGCCAAATACTGCTAATGACGCAAAAATTTGGTCCCTATATTTTGATGGATCCAAATCCTGAGAAGGAGCAGGTGCTGGTTGTGTACTCATCGACCCTATAGGTAATAAAAAAATTATTTCTTTTAGATTAGATTTTGAATGTACGAACAACACAACAAAGTAGGAAACCCTTTTGTAGGGACTAGGGAAGGCACTGGACATGGATGTGAAAAAAATGGTAGTATTTGGTGATTCAAAAATAGTGGTCAAATAGGTAAGAAATGAAATACATTGTTTATCACCACATCTGAAGAATTACCAAACTAAGGTATGGGGTTTAATGCACAAATTTCTAGCATTTAATATAAATTCTATTCCTAGGATGAGTAATTCAGAAGTTGATTTACTAGCCAATGTTGCTTCTAAATTATTTCTTATTGAAGGTCTTTCCCCTAACGCATTATCGGTTGAATTGTTATTCAAACCATCGATTACGGGCAACATCACAAACTGGAGAGTATTTGATGATGATGAGAAGATCATCAATTTTCTGCATATGGAAGATACCTTTCAGGATGTCATTATTGATGAAAGCACTCGCGACAATAATCTCCAAGATTTCACGCTAATATATGATCCTCGATCTCCAAAATCATCATCCGATCTAGTAAACTCTATCCCCAAATCTGTTGTGAGATTAGAGAAATTTTATGACTTACATGACAAGTTTAGAGGGGTAGTCAATTGCAAAACAAACAGTTGCTCTTTTCTGTACGAAACTGTAAATTTAGGAATAAGAGATAACCCTCAAAATATTAATCTGGGAAAGGTGTGTTCTGAACAACAAAGGTATGCTTTTATAAAATTATTCAAATAATTTAAAGATGCATTTTCTTGGATGTACGATGATCTAAAAAATTTCGACCCAAACATCATACAACACGTAATCCCTATGAAACCCCAGACTTAGCCTTTCCAACCAAAAATGAGGAAAATGCATCCTAAATTGGAGCCTACTGTGAAAAAGGAACTAAACAAATTACTTACTACACAGATAATTTTTCCAGTTAGGCATACTCAGTGGGTATCTAACTTAGTCCATGTAAGGAAGAAGAGTGGAGAAATTCGACTTTGTGTCGATTTTCGAAATTTAAATCGATCATCTGATAAAGACAACTACCTTGTTCCTCCAATGGAACAAATTCTACAACAGGTTTCTGGTTCTGAGAGACTATCTTTATTAGATGGTTTTTCAGGATATAACCAGGTTCTGATGTCTCCTTCATACAATCTTAAAACCACCTTTCGTACCCCGTGGAGCACTTATGCCTACAGGAAAATTCCTTTTGGAATGATAAATGTCGGTGCCACTTTTCAGAGAGCAATGGAAATTGCTTTCTGTGGCCTCATCAACCAGTCAGTTGTGATCTATCCTGATGATGTCACTGTCTTTTCAAAAAACAATAAAGATCACTTTTCCAACCTTAGGGTTGTCTTAGAATGATGTCGCAAGTTCGACATATCACTCAATCCCAAAAAATCAATCTTTGCAGTAGAACAAGGGAAACTTCTTGGGTTTATAGTGTCTAAATATGGAATGATAATTGATCCTGAAAGAACCCAAGACATTGCCAAACTTCCCCCTCCTTCTTCCAAAAAGGCCATGCAATCCTTTTTGGGTAAAATTAATTTTGTCAGACGATTTGTCCTGAGTTTCTCTGAAATGGTTAGACCTCTACAAAATATAATTAAAAAGGATGTTTTATACAGATGGGGACCACAAGAAATTCAATATTTCGATTCAATTGGAAAATCCATAATAGAAGCACCTTCCCTAATGAGCCCCGACTTTTCTCAGGATTTCACTCTATACACTTTTGCATCTGACAAATCCTATGTTGTTTTTCTTACATAGAAAAATGTTGAAAGCAACGAGATACCCATTTCCTTCATGAGATTCTCTTTTAAAGGAGCATAACTTAATTACCCCAAAGTAGATCAATAGGAATATGTTATCTTTAAAGAAAGAAAACACTCCAGGTCTTACCTGTTGAAATCCAGAACCAAAGTTGTTGTTCCTTACCCCGTTGTAAGGAATCTGTTAGTACAAAAAGAGCTGGGTGAGAAAAGAGAAAATTGGATGACATCACTTCATGAATATGATCTTGAAATCACCCCTAACCAAATTTTTAGAGGTCAAGGCATGTGTAAATTAGTGGTTGATTCAGTTGAGGAATTAGAAAGTCAAATAAATGCATCAACTGTAAATCGGCACAAAGAAATCAACTATGCACAAACGATGTCAAATTATTGGTATGAGAATATCAGATTTTATTTACTGCATGGATCTTCCCCTCGCAATATTGATCCCAAAAAAAGAAGAGCACATTAAATCTTCTTCTTTCCATTTAATCAATGATATATTATTTCGAAAGATCTTTGACGGTGTTCTTCTATGTTTTTTAGAAAAAGAGGAGTCCGAAAAAGTGTTGGTTGAACTTCATTATGGTGATGTCGGTGGTCATTTTGGTGGAGATACCATTGCCCACAAAGTGCTAAGGGATGGATACTATTGGCCTAACTTGTTTAAGGATGCCCATACGTTGTCACGAACGTGTATAATTTTTCAAAAGGCTGCAGGACAGGTGAAAAATGAAGCTTTTCCTCTGCAACCTGTTATGGTAGATCCACCTTTTCAACAACAGGGCCTAGACATCATAGGATCAATCAATCCCCCTTCCTTGCAAAAACGCAAGTATATCTCGACAACAACAAACTATTTTACAAGATGGTATGAAGCTTTACCTTTAAAAGTGGTCAATACAAATCAGGTAGAGCCATTTATAAACTCCCATATTATCACTCGATTTAGAATTTATGAATGTCTGGTTTTTGACAATGCTTCTTATTTTTCTTCCCTTGATATGAATGTTTTCGCTCTAGAAAAAGGGATTAAACTAAAGTAATCTACTAGTTATTACCCTCAGGGGAATGGTTTAGCCAAGTCAACAAATAAGAATCTGATCAAGATTATAAAAAGGACAGTTTCAGAAAACCACAAGAATTGGCACAATGCATTGTACAAAGCACTCTGGGATGATAGGGTAACTCCAAAAGTCTCTACTTGTAATTCTCCTTTCTTCCTCATTTATGGAAGAGAATCCATCCTCCCCCTGTTGTTGTTCTTCATATAAGATATGATCGATGTTCAATATATTATTACAATAATGAGTGTTCCATATATCAGGAACATAAGGTGACCATCCATGAAAGGATGCATCCCTTGAATAATCAATAACTATTTATTATTATCATTTACTTATTATATACTATATTTAATAATCAATAATAGTTATATTATTAATTATAATCTTTAGAGAATGTCTTCCCGATGTTGTCCAAACATCAACATTCCCTCTCAATGAGGGAGACATTCTGCAACATGCCACTCTTGTCTTTGAAGTATACAAACTTCACCCTAGACTCATGACACTTTTCTGTCAATATTGGGAGACATCTCTCTCCCACCTGAACCGAGGAGAAACTCCTTTTACGGCTCTCCCTCTAAGCTAATTAATTCAGGCTCACTCTAGGTCTACACGTAATAACATATAGCATCTTGATTCTTTATCATTCCTTGTCAAATCGCCATGACTAGGACAAAGACTATACCAATATCTTTCACCATAGGCACACACCTATGAGTGAATGTCAGCATGATGCTAACTGACATGTGGAAAGAACTTCAAGCACCTCGAGTCCATATTATTCCTTTTCATGATCAAGGAAGGACTACGTCTGGGCCCATTTACCACAAGTGCACCTTTATGATAAATGTATTCTATCTCCCTTGGTATGCAGCCCAATCTAGGAGAAGTTTCACCCAATGTTGAAACATCAACACTCCCTCTTAGCTAGGGAGGTATCTTTCCATAGTACTACACAAATGCTATCTAGAGATACGCAGTCTCCACCAATGGTACAAAACCACCATAGTATTAAAATATTTGTCACACATGACACTCCCATGTGGACTTCTAGAGGCTAATCTCTCTAGGAACACTTAGGGTCAACTTCCCATAGTGTGAGACATCAAGGGTCAACTCCCTTGACATGTCCTCGTGTTATCTCCACATGGGACAATGGGCTATAAGCCCAAATGTACTTATTCCTTCTTGAATAAGTATCATCACATATCAACTCAACTCAATTCACAGAGGAGTATGATCTGGAGAAAGTTTGTCACACATGGCACTCCATGTGGACTTCTAGAGGCTACACCTTCTAGAAAGACTAGGGTCCTCATGGGAGGTGTCCTCATGTGTTCTCCACAAGGGACGTTGGGTTATAAGCCTAACTGCACTCATCCCTTCTTGAATAAGTTCCCCACTTATCCCTTCTTGGATAAGTGTCCTCACAGATCAACTCAACTCAATTCATAGAGGAGTACGATCTAGAGAAGGTTTTTCACACATGGCACTCCATGTGGACTTCTAGAGGCTACACCCTCTAGAAACACTAGGGTCAACTCCCATAGTGTATGATTTCAAGGGTCAACTCCCTTGACATGTCCTCATGTTCTATCCACATGGGACGTTGGGTTATAAACCCAACTTCACGTATTCCTTCTCGAATAAGTGTTCCACTTATCCCTTATCGGATAAGTGTCCTCACAGATCAACTCAACTCAAATCACATAGGAGTACAATCTGGAGAAATTTTGTCACACGTGGCACTCCATGTGGACTTCTAGAGGCTACACCCTCTAGAAACACTAGGTTCAACTCCCATAGTGTATGACGTCAAGGGTCAACTCCCTTGACATGTCCTCATGTGCTCTCCACATGGGACGTTGGGTTATAAGCCCAACCGCACTTATCCCTTTTTGGATAATTTCCACACTTATCCTTTCTCAAATAAGTGTCATCATAGATCAAATCAACACAGTCTCAGAGGAGTATGATCTAGAGAATGTCTCAAGAAGATGCAAACATCAGAACTCCCTCTCAGCGAGGGAGACATTCTCTGCCACGCCAAGTCTGTCACAGAAGTACTGAAATTTCATCCTAGTTTGGTAAGAACATCAACAACATGCTCATCTATAGGAAGTTACTGCACCAATACTTCCTTCCTTTGCACCATGTCTCGGATGAAATAGTACTTGAACTCAATGTGGTTCAATTTTTCATGAAACACTGGATTATCAGAGATCTTCACACAACTTTGGTTACCATAATGAATAATGGTGGAATCCAGCACATGTTTGAATAAATCTACAAGGATCTTGTGAAGACACACTGCTTCATAGACTGTCATACTTAATGCAATTTACTCTTCTTCTATTGTGCTCAAAGGCACAAAAGTTATTTTCCTTCTACACCAGGAAGCCATGGAAGATACCAAAGTGAAGCAACACCTGAAGGTGCTCTTTCTTTCCACTACACTCCCTGCCCAATCAGAGTCAATATATTCCTGCCATATCATATCAATACTGGAAGTATATATCAAACCATGTCGAACTGTGCCTCGCAAGTATCTCAACACATGTTTCACAACAATCTACTGTGTCTATCTCGACTAACTTATAAACTAGCTAAGCGCACTCACTGCATTACAAATATTTGGTCTGGTGTTAACCAAATACATCAATTATCCAATCATTTGTCTATATAGAGTCAGATCAATTTCGTCAAAATCAAAATAATACACACTTAGTTTCTTTAGATTCATCATCATTGATATAGACACGGTCTTGAAGTTCAGTATCTCAAACTTCTTCAATATCTCAACTGTGTACTTCCCCTGACTTGGGAAGATCTCATCAGTTCTCTACCACACCGCTAGTCCCAAGAAGTAGTGAATCATACCAAGGTCCTTCATCTCAAACTCAGAGGCGAACGCATACTTCCATTCAATAATAAATCTCTATGTACCTATGAGGAATAAATCATCAATGTAGAGGACCAAAATCAGGGCCTCGCCATTAAAAGTTTTGTAGTACAGGTTGGGATCAACAACACTTTTGTTGAATCCCAAACTCATCAGGTGTCCATCAATCCTCGCATACTAATCTTGAGGTGCCTTCTTGAGTCCATACATGGCCTTCTTCAACCTACACACATGAGACTCCTTCTCATGTATGACGAAACCATCCGGTTGCTTGATGTATATTTCTTCCCCAATCTCTCCATTGAGAAAGGTTGTCTTCACATCCATATGATATAGTTTCCAATCCATGGATGTTGCAAAGGAAATAATCATTTGAATAGAAGTGTATCAAGCAACAGGAGAAAATTTCTCCTCATAATCTATTCCCTCCACATGAGAAAATCCTCTAGCAACAAAACTTGCTTTGTGCTTCTCGATGATTTCGTCAGTTGTATGTTTAATCTTATAGATCCATTTCAAAGTCACTATAGACTTCCTTTCAAGTCTCAGAACAATATACCACACATCATTCTTCATGATGGACTGATACTCCTCCATCATGGCATCTCTCCATACTCACTGACTAGTTGCCTCCTCATAATAGGAACGTTTAGAATCAATGATGTGGCTCATAGTTGTGGCATAACACGAATATCTCTGAGGTATCTTGCTTTCTCAATGGTACCATCTCTTTCTATATCTTACTCAATCTCTCTCTGACCAAGGATGAAGATATGATATTCCTTCGAAGACTCATTGTACCCCATAAATGTATACTAAACAC
Source organism: Picea engelmannii (assembly GCA_009831015.1). Classification (NCBI taxonomy): domain Eukaryota; kingdom Viridiplantae; phylum Streptophyta; class Pinopsida; order Pinales; family Pinaceae; genus Picea; species Picea engelmannii. The sequence continues at coordinate 65,162 of ML792261.1, read as the reverse complement.
ACAAATATCCTGAAGTGTCCAACCTCAAGCTTAACTCTAGTGAATCATGAATCATCGCCTTGACTGTCTCAACAATAGATTTGTTCTTCCTCTCTATGACCCCATTGTGTTGAGGGTTGTGAGGAATGGTGTACTCGCTCTTGATCCCTGCCTCAAACATCTCTAGGACACATCGAGGTTCCCTCATGGAACCAATGTCCCCTAAGAAATATCGATGTTTCTTTGCGAAACCAATGTCTTGGTTCCTTCATCTAGTAATCCACTGATTACTTTGCAATCGACTAGTAGAATATTACTACTACCATGTCATCGATAGCTCAAATCATCCACCACATTCTTTATGACTATGTTGCAATCAACCAGTAGCACACAACTACTGCAATGTCGTCCAATAGTACACAACAACTTCCATAGTCTCCATGACCATCTTGTGATGTTTCTCCTCTCCCAATAACCTTATTCACACCTAGCCACCTCACATGGCTTAGGAAATACTTGTACATAACTGAGAATTACTCCCTCAGTCACCTAACATGACTAATTAGGAAAACCCTTGTCCAGAGGGGTTAGTCAACTAGAGGAGAGAAAACACCACACCTCCCTCTTAATGTTGATAAGATAACTTCAGATAACATGATCATTTGATTTGGCAAAGTATCTACTTTCTAATGGTAATATTTACAAAAGGAGTCCATGGAATATTATAATCCTTCCTCGTTATTAAAAAATTCCAAACGAGAAGATATCACATAATGTTCCTGGTAAGTCGCATCAAGTGCTTACATTCTTCCATTTTCACAATGACAAGCAAACTGAAAACTTCAACTCAATGGTAGGATATTTCATTCCTTATAGACAACAATATACATCTCCAATTCCAAAGACAAGAGCAAGAGTGATGGAAGCACTAGGGCATCCTTTCTTCTATCCATGCTATAACAATCCCTGACCTCTTTTCTTTCTAGATCACTCCTTCCCATGTCATTCAAAAGAATGAGATGTTTAGCATAACCCTAGTGATAGCATAGGTTTCTTGTCGGATTTAAAAATGGGCCAGCTAAATTCCATACTATGTTAGGAAAAACACTGAACTAGAGTCCAAGATATAACAAAATGTCAAAACGAATATCGTGAAACAATATTCATAAGATTTCCTCTTTGGATACAGCTTCACAAAAGTGGCAAGCGAACAGGCTCTAATGTTGGGGCACTATAGGAAACCAACGCTGCAACAACAAGAGATAAAGCACCCACTAAAACTTTTCCCTTACCTCGATTGAAACCCTTTCTTAGAGTTGCACCGACAGTGAATTTAAAGACAATCGCCACTGTCAAAACTACCTAAATAGAATGTGTGGTGATATCCATGAACATAAGCAACGAAATACATATGAGCATGATTCCCTATTGTTTAGAATTTGCGAGAACAAAACTGTGAGAACAGTCTCATCTGAATGTACACTTAAACCTAGAACGAGGTCTGGTCTCCAACATGGCAGATAGTATTTCATGCACACAGTTTGTACGTTTTCTCCAAACATTTCATTTAAGAATTCCATATCTAATTGGAGATTCTCTGCAATGAGATGTAGGAGGGATTTACTTAAATGCAGGCCAATTATATGCATTCGAAAAATCTCATAGATTTGGATCTTACATCCAACCATAGAGATGTTCGCCAGTTCAAGACAACTCTCATTAATGGTTACTTTATAGCTCCAGTAGCACCTAGGCTAAGTTAGGATTCCATTTATTTTTCATTTACTGGGCCCTCCTATGAGGGAGTCAAGCCCAGTCCTGCTCTGATACCATGTTGTTGTTCTTCATATAAGATATGATCGATGTTCAATATATTATTACAATAATGAGTGTTCCATATATAATGAACATAAGGTGAGCATCCATGAAAGGATGCGTCCCTTGAATAATCAATAAATATTTATTATTATCATTTAATTATTATATACTATATTTAATAATTAATAATATTTATATTATTAATTGTTATCTTTAGAGAATGTCTTCCCCATGTTGTCCAAACATCAACACCCCCCACGTGTATTGCTTCCTTCTCTGCAATTATCGCAGAAACTTCAATAATAAGAGTGACCTCCTCTAGAAAACTGGATAAATACTTTATTAAAAATAGAAGAGGTGAGAACAAAAGCAAAATAGAAACTTGACCAGCACCAACAAATTGTGAAGAGTTGGTTTGATACAAGTTCATCTTATGAAAGGAATTTTGATGTTTGGGATTTGGTTCTCAAGTGGGATAAAGCACACGAGGGTAAGGGAGAACATACCAAGTTACAAAACCTATGGCTGGGACCATATATAATTTTTGAAAAACTGGGTCCTAGTTCTTTTCGTCTGCATAACTTCGAGGGACAAGCAGATACTTTCCCAGTGAATGAACAGGCTCTCAAGAGATATTTCACTGGATTATTTCAGATCGACCCTCTTGTAAATATTTTTAATTTTATTTTCTATTTTGATTTTGGTTCTTTTCATTTTCCTTGATTTTGATTTTTTTTCTAAATGATTATATCTGAATCACCATTTATTTGTTGAAGGGAATTAGAATTTTTATTCATTAGCAGCAATTGATAACAACTCAAGTACCTGAAAAGTAAGTGTTAAACTCAGATCAACGGAAGCAAGTTTCTGTCCAACTATTGTTTCTAGTTTCTCATTAAAATCTCAGGGAAACACGATTATCCTTAACAAATTTATAAGGTCATCCTTGTTTTAATGAGAACAACTCAATGTGCTTCCCCATCCTAGAGATGATTTCTTAACAGAAATCTAATTTTCCAAATCATGATGGAGGTCATCAGAACAGAAAAATAATTCTTAAATGCAGGGACGATTTTAAGGATGGAAATTTATTTTAAAATGTAGAAACCTTGGCGAATCTTACTAATCCTTCGTATACCAACTATAAATGTTTGGCGATATTTTCGTAAAAATATTCAAATTTCTAAGGATTTTATATAGTTTGTATAAAATTTTGGCGATTTTTAAGGTAAAATAATTTTATCCTACATACATTGGGTGAATAATTTTTAGAATGGCGAATCGTTTTTTGGGAAAAACCATGGAAAATTATCCCATGAGAAAAATTTAGCCCCTAAAATCATCCTTTCTTAAATGCTCAATCCTTTCATTACCGGACTGTGAGATCTTTAGTATCACCCCACTCTCTTAATATCATGAAGTTTCTGGAAATTTTACAAACAAATTTTAGAGAGTTGGAAGCACTGTAATGTGTGGGAATTATGTGTAAACCCTCTGAGATACTGAATAGGTTTGTTGGCAGAGAGTAAATGCACACATGATACCAATACAACTTCATCGGGGTACTAAACAGGTCTGCTGGCAGCGAAGCAATGTCGGGTTCAAAGATCCTCATGTATGTTTTTTTTAATTGATCAAGTGTCAGGATGCCTTCTATCATAAATGGACGACTCTTGTATAGGATAGAAGTACTAGAGTGGTTATTTGACATCCCTGTCGAGGCTATGGATGCCTGCTGGAAGCAGTGGCCCTGTCAACGGTATCAAAGTCATCTGTATAAACATCGCTACCCCTGTGATCTAAATGAGAAACTAGATTACAATTTCGGGAAGAAATGCATCCAATACTATGACTGTGTTATTTTTTCTGAGTTATTGTCGAGATCCTTGATCTGTCATTAACTGTCTCTAAAATTTATTGCTAAGTCATCTATGGCCCTGATATGAATTTTTGAAGATGAAGAGATAACTGCTTTTCCCAGTGTGTCGCCATTGTTGGAAACCAACAATTCTGTCAAATTTTATCATTTTAAAAAAAGTCATCACCAAGGGATAAAAAAAAATTGTAGTTGCCTCCTCCTTATACTTACAAACGTTTATGTCTTTTGGTTTTGAGGAGATTCATTGGGCTAGCTGAGTATAAGATTTTTTTGTTTTTTAATCTATCGTTTGTTTTGTATAATTTCATGACTAAAAGCATGAAATTAAAAGAATAGTTTGGCTTGGGTAATGATTTTTCAGTTTGTAATTTCGTTGTTTCTTTTTCTAAAGGGATTACAACTAAAGGGCATCTATATGTTTATAAATTTTAAAGTTTGTAAGCTAATTGATCGATCCATTGCCATTGATTTATTCACTTTGGGAGATGTAATTGAGTCTCATCTATGGTTGATTATATGATTTTTACATTTGATATGTTTGATGGTGCAGAACCTTGGGTTAAATTCAAATTATGAATGTTTCTATTACCAGTCGTATCACAATCCTATCAGTCTGGTACAAGATTTATCTACTTACAATTCCACATCATCTTATTGTCCTGCATAATTCACACTCACATTCATTATTAGAGTAGGTAAGAGGTAATTGTTTGGGTTTATTGTTCATTGTGCAGAGTGGTTTACAAGCCTATCCATCCTCTGGTTCTTACCCACCCAAAACTCAAATTTTCAAGTATGATAACCTCCCAAGTCCATAGGTATCTGGCCTCTTCCGATTTCATGGACCTTTTCCTATTGTTTGTGTATTGGAAAGTGAAAACCACCTCCCATTTCCTTTATTGTGTCTGTGTGATAACACCCATGGCTTCCATAGTAAGAATTGAACCTAATGGCTCACAAGCCATCCTCTCCCATGATGATGGGACCATTTCATCCAAAATTTTGATGGTTATAACCTAGTAGTTGCACAGGCATTCACTTAATCATTTTATGGATCTAAATCTAAAATTGGGGATCTGCAACTCGAAGTAACCAAGGATTCTATAGCACGAGCTACAGGACTGTCACAGGAGGGAGAAACATGGTTCAAAAATGCAAAAGTAGAAGGCGTTCCTTGGAGTCTGCTCATGGTCTCTAAGAAATCGAAATGTTTCCCTAAAGGTACATCAATTACTCTCATAAAACCTCGATGGCACAGCCTGCTTCTAATTCTTAAATAGTTCATAACTTGTGAGGGAAGGTATGGCTTATTTTTATTGTATCACATTCGCTTGTTGATGATTTTTCTAGGGTTCAAGCTAAATATTCCTTTATATCTATTTATGAGCCTGCATAAGATGTCTAATATTTATCAGAAATAGAAGTTTAACCCACTTTGAATTCTTTTTCACTATGATCTTATTCGGATTCTGCCATTGTCACATTTAGCTAAGATTGGGGATACTTGGGAGGATTTCCTGTGTAGAAACAACTTCACCCTACCCAAGAATACAGTAGAATCGCCTCTTCATTTCAATACAAACCCCAGTCCCTGTAACCCTATTTCCAAAAATCAAGGTGTTGATCCACATGAAGACCATGCGACCATAGAACGAAACTCTCTTGTTATTTAGAACACATTGGGAAAAAAGCCACAATATGATTTCATACCTATAAAATCATTAGAGGAGGTTATAGATGTGTTAAAGGAGAGGATTTCTCCTGCTCCTACTATTGAGCCGACTCAGGGTTTCTTTAACAAATCGACTGTCAAGAAAAGTCGCAAGCATAAGGAACAGGGTAATTCAGATATAAATTTCACAAACAAGAGACCAGGTAGGCTTATATCCAGAAGTTTGAGAAATCGCCAGCAAGATCATCTGAGATCGATCTCAGTGATCGAGGTCAATGATCACTTGTCCAATGATGAGATCAATGAATTTCTTGCCCGAGAAGATGTACATAACCAGTGCCTCAGAAATGAAATCGGTAGGGAAGCTATACGATATGATTTTGTTTCTGAGCTACCTCTGTTCCTAAAAAATCAAGAAGGCTTCGCTGGTATAAGCCATGATTTGAGGCAAGCTATAGAACATACCAAAGAACCCATTGCAAAACACACTCAACCTCTGCCTGTCATAGCACCTGTACACTATGAAAAATTTCTTGACTGGGTTGAACGATACTACAGGGATATACCCTATCTCCAAGAACAGTTAAAACATATGGCATCTCAAAACTCCTTGCTTGAAAGGGAAAATCAAGAGTTAAAAGCATGCATCCGATCCAACACTGACAGAGCAAGAAAAAGGCTTAAACGAGTCAGTAATTTGGTTATCAAGAATGAAACAAATTTCAACGCTATCATTAACTCAAAATTATCATATGATTCATTGTCTAATCTCTAAACGATAAAGGATTGTGTTGATTCTCTTTGATTTGATTCTGTTGGAAAAATAAGATAGTTAGATTTATTTTGATTTTATTGTTAATTTAAGACTAGCTACAAAATCTCACAATTTTGTAGTGAGTCTATTTGTAAATATTAGTTTTTATTGTTATCTAAAATTCAATTTTGTTTTATTATTTTTAGGAGAAAAAAATTTATGATGTTATTCACAAAGAGAAGAAATCATGGATTATGCGCTGCATGGCTTATTTATTTCTCATTTTGTTTGATAAAACAATTTCATTTATGTAATTAATTTTGATGAACAAACTCCTACATGAGTGTTTCTTTGTTATCATATTTTTGTAAAGCCATCTAATTTTCTGGGATTACCCTCTATCTTGCATGATAAGAGGTTATTGATCCAAGACATGTTTAAATAGTGGTTGTTGTTTAGTAGTAAAGGGAAATTTTTTGGGACTACAGTATGGATGTGTAATTTGGGGGGAATTGATATGGGAAAGCAATTCACTGTTGGTTTTAGAACTGTGTGAATTGTGTGATGCTTATTCCATTGCATTCTCCTATCATTTCTATGTTATCAATTATCATCCTGTCTATTTAGCTTTAGCCTTGTATTTGCATGATATTTCATATCGATGATTATTTGAATGTTGTCCATGATATGTTGGTTCATTTTATATGTGTGATCAATCGATCATTTAATTATTATTGATTTTATTTATGATGTTAAATGATGGATAATATCAATGCTCAAAATTGAGTTTTCTTTTGTTCTTAGATGTTGATTATCTTAAGATCACAGGATTCTTAATTAGTTTTCTTTTTGCTGTTATAAATTCACTCCAAATATCAAACACTTCTTTGAATTTATTCTGGAAGTACTAGTATTGTTATGTCATAGGTTTCCCTTAAATGAAGGACAAGCAGGAGCTCAAACAACATAGAGAGATAAACTCAGTTTTGTTGATCAGCTAGAAGTTAGTGTGTGTGTTATTTAATCAAATTATTTATTAATGAAACGATGATTGCATTAATTACCCTTGACTATTTATGTGTCATTGTTCCAATCATATTTTCTTAGTATTTATAAGTTAGATATATTTAAGCATTAGAAATATTTATGTTCTTAATTTATTTCTTTTAAAACACTATTACAAACATCCATTTTCGCAAGATTTCAAGAAAATCTTGTAAATTGTATATAGATTGTTTACAATAATTTGTACATTCATTCTTAGGTAAACATTTGTAGTTAGTATATAAATTGTTAGAATCATAGCTTTAGATTAGTTTATTTCTTTTATTAGGACCCTAGTTGGCTAACAGAGCCATTAAACCCATTGGGTAAGATCATACCAAATGGCTTGGGTTAATTAGAAAACCTCGTTCCAGATCTAACCTTCCAGTTGACGGTGTGTCACTTACGCCCATCAACAAGGTACTATTCAGAAATCGTGGATTCGAGTAGCTTGGAAAAACTTAGAAAGTGAGTTACATCATACTATCCCTCTTACTCACTTTTTCGATGGATAAAGTTAATCTATAAGAACGGTAGTGTCTAATGATAGTTTTATGTCTTGGTAGAGGGGTCTATACTCCAAGGGAAAATTCACCTTTTCACGGGGGGCTTATTCTGTAACAATTATCCAGATGAAAAGGGTAAATGGATAATCCAATATGGATCCATACAAATCACAAATAAAGAAGTTAATAAGACATGGTTCATTAAAAGTGATTCAGAAAATATCATTTGAAGAAGAGTCCAGAGATGAGACAAAATGTCAATGGTGGATGTTTGGTGAGGAAAAATTGACACCATCGAGTCACAAGTCAAGTCAATTTAAACAACAATAAGGTCGACTATTTGGAAGTTAATAGACTACAAGATGAGTCGAAGACAATTCAATCGAATACAAGCTTGCATATTAACAGAAGTTGGAGAATACATGTTGATCAATTTAAGGACAAGTCGAAGACAAGTCGACCAATTGAAGATCGAAGTCAAAGGAAAATTGAGTCGGGAAATACAAGTCGGCCAAAGCAAGTTGAGACGACCAAATTCAAATTTCTCAAGTCAGTTTTCTTCTAAGTCGAGTCAGTCCAAGAAATAAATAACCTAAAAGTCGAAGTCGAAGTAAACTTAAATATAATTCAGGTCGAGGCTGAAGCAACATGGGTCGACTAGAATTGAAATATTCAAGTCTAAATTTCTCCTAGTTGAGTCGACCAAAAAGATGTTTGTTGGTCAAATGAGGAAGCAAATATGAAAAAGGGTGAGACCAAGTCAAATATTTAGTGACTAGTAGCTGAGAGGGAACCGATTTTAATATAACCATCAAGTAAAATGTTTAAAATTTGATTTTAAATAATCACCAACAAAGGATATATGTGGATGTCGATTTAGACATTCACAAAAAGGTAATATGTGTTGAAGTTGATCTAGCATCTGACGACGAAAGGAAAATATGGGAAAGTTTCCTTCAAAGAACCACCTGTATTGGCCACCTCACACACTTTTTGGGTAAATTTCCTTCTTGTCGGCTAATTGGGCATGTTCTGCAAAAAAACCCATGTCTTATAATTTTAAAATTTGTTTCCATCACTCCAGAATCTTCATACAAAAATCATTGTCTAAATTGGTGTACGAAAATCAATTAATAAAAGTTACCATTTGTGTTAATTAAATGAAGGGGTGCAATGTTTCATTCCAAAATGACTAAAGAAGGTGTCTTGGTGGATATATATATATATATATATATATATATATATATATATATATATATATATATATATATATATAATGGATTGAATGAAAGTTCATTTATCAGGTTGGTGCAAGTTTACAAGTTGAGTCTTGTCATGAGGATTGGATTCCTCACATCTCAGTTGGATCTGAGATCAACAAGTCGGGTCTTGTTATGAGGGTTGGATTCCTCATTTCTCAATTGGATATGAGAAATACAAGTTGGGTCTTGTATCAGAGATTTGGATCTCTCATATTCAGTTGAATTTGAAGATATTAAAGGATTTATTTTATTTGTATTCATTAAATTTAAATAAATAAAAGAATGATATTGTATCTACTTCATATAGTTTGTGTTATACATGTTTATGAATAATTAGTTGAACTGCATATATCTTATTCAGATAATTTAGTTAATCTCTGAAAGTTTGAAAAGTAGCCAAAAGTTACAGACATTGATTCACCCCCCCTCTTAGTGTCAGTGTGTGTTTATGTTGGCATGGAATTAATCAGACCAGGGTCCTTCTTAGGTTACCAACAAAAGGTACCGAGGTAGTCTAGAGCACTGGCATTTTCATCTTCCTTGAAGGGAAGAAGTCTCACCCAAAGCACAACCAAGACAAGGAAAATAGGGAAGGGTAAGAATAATGCTTAGCCAACTCCATACAATCTTAGGATCTTTGTAGTCTTGCACAAGACAGATTAAACTCGAAACTGTGTGAACATTCCTAACTCATATTAAAGAAAAAAAAGTTGTGTTGCATTCATAAAGAAACTTTTGTTGGCATATTTATTATGGGCAGACAGAAGGAAGAGTATTTGTTTGTCATTGATGGCAAGCTCAACCCGACGATGATGAACAAGAGAAAGTGGCAAGACCAGCAACACAATGATGATCGCATGGCAAGATCAGAACCGTAAACTCCAGGAGTCAAGGAAGCAACTCACGGCAAAAAATCCTGAAATGCGATAGATCATAGCATGTCAAAGACTCCATTTCGGAGTTTCACAGACCAGGAAATCAGAGTTTTGGATACCAGGAGTTGGAGGAGTCAAGAGTCGAGACTCTTCATCACAGGAGTCTCAAAGTCGCAAAATGCGAAACGCTGAAATCCTGAAACAGGAACATCAACAAAGAGTTTTGCAGACCGGGAAATAAATCCATTTCGGAGTTCCGGATACCAGGATTTGGAAGATTCAAGAGTCAAGACACTTCATCATAGGAGTCTTGAAGTTGTGAAATGTGAAACGCCGAAATCCCAAAACAGGCACATCAACAAAGAGTTTCACAGACCAGAAAATAACTCCATTTCGAAGTTCCGGATACCGAGATTTGGAATGTTGAAACACTTCACCACAGGAATGTCGAAATGTCGAAATGTTGAAATGTGAAAAACACATTTTGGTGTAGGTTTCGGTTACCGGGAGTTGAAGTATCGAAACACTTCACCACAGAAATCATGAAATGTCGAAATGCGAAATTGCAACATGGAGTTTCGGGGATCACAACATGGAGTTTCGTATTTTCAGGGATTGCAACATGGAGTGTCAAGATATCTCAGCACAGGAATTTTCAAAATCGCGAAATGTCGAAATGCAAAATTGTAACATGGAGTTTTGAGGATCGCAACATGGAGTTTCATGAATTCGCCACATGCAAAATCATGAAATGCCGAAAGGGACTATTGTGAGTCTCAAAGACTTGAAGGGAAAAACGTTGAAATCCCGTCAGTCATTCAATTAGGAAAAGAAGGGATCAGATTATGAAGTTTTGTGGACTGTTGATTTGGATCCATTTTGGGGATCGTGACTTGGAGAGTCGAGATGCTTCACAACAGGAACTCGCGACATGCGAAATCGTGAATTGTCGAAATACAAAATGCAAAAGACATTTTGTTTCTTGTAATCCAATGGTGCAAGAGAATTCGAATATGATCGGAGGGCTACTATTTTACCTCAAAGCTAATTGTTCAGTTACGATTCAGTCAGCAGAACCGAATCATGGTTCTTGGATGGTTGGCGTTTCAATTGCTGAAGCGTTGTTCTAGGGATTTGAGGGGTAACTGAAGTGGTCGTAGGTGTAGAAAAGGAAACACGCAGTGACTGTGCGAGGTTGGTTGTTCTGACTGAAAATGATTTGAACTGTAGAAAGGTAAAACTACAATATGCGCAGTGTGAAGAAAGCTCAGAGATAAGGAACAAAAGTTGAACAAAAGAGAAAAGGTGAAGAGAGCAGAATGTGCACATATCAAAAAGCATGAGAAGGACAGAGAAATAACAGATAGAAAGAGACAGCAAGTCAAGGCAAGTATGAATAGAGCAGAATAATAGTGTAGCATAGAATAATTGCAGAATAGTGGAGAAGTGGTAAGAATTTATTTATTTGTGTTGTTGGTTATTCAATAATTTATTTGTAATAAGGGTGGTAGGGAGGTGCTAGGGAGGACTGTTGTCCTCAGAGGTTCAAGTGGGTGCTTGAACACAGGGAGTTGTAGCTTCCATCTGGTTGTAGCTAGAAAAACCAGGGTGGCAAGGTGGTGCAAGGGAGAACAAGTGTTCTCTGTTATACAGGTTGGAGCCTGTGCAACTGGAAGTTGGTGCTTCCATCCAGTTGGTGTTGGAACACTCAGGGAGTTGGTGCTTCCTTCTAGTGGGTACTAGAGAAACCAGAGAGTTGGTGCTCTCAAACAAGTTGGAGCTTGTAAAACAGAGGTAGTATCCTCACATTGAGTTGGTGCTCAATTATAGATGATGTACAGAACTTAAAAGACTGCCTATCATTTCGAAGAAGAAGAGGTTTTCTCCCTTTATGGGTTTCCTCATGAAAATATGTCTCTGTATATATCTTATGTGTGACTAATTTTCATTATTTATGTTGTCCATATGTTGTATAATATTGATTATCACTTGAAGAAAGATTAAGAATGGTTTAATTGAATTAAAATTGTTTAAGAACAGTAACAGTTGATTCGCCCCCCCTCTCAGTTGTCTTAGTAATTTCAACAATTGGTATCAGAGCAGGTTCCTTTTATTTAAAGGTAGATCTGTAAGCTTAAACATGAAAATTCATGAAGGGACTTCAGCCAATAAGCCTCCTCTGTTTGATGGAACAATTTTTGCCTTTTGGAAGGTTAGAATGAGAACATACTGAATGGCCTTAGGTGTTGATGTTTGGAATGTAGTAGAGACTGGATACATAAAGCCTGGTGTACTAGCTTCCAAGGATGATAAGTTAGAATTTAGTTTTAATGCTAAGGGAATGAATGCTATCTTGAATGGACTTGCAGAAGCCGAGTTTGCAAAGGTGATGCATCTTCAAACTGCCAAAGAAATGTGGGATAAACTTATTGGCAGCTATGAAGGAAATGAGAAAGTAAAAGATGCCAAAATTCAAACATTTAGGTTGAAGTTTGAACAACTAAAGATGAATGAAGATGAAACAGTTAGCAAGTATTTTTTAAGAGTTGAATAACTTGTGAATGCCATGAAGGGTCTTGGTGAGAAGTTTGAAGAATCACTCTTAGTTCAGAAGATTTTATTATCTCGGCTTGATAAATTTAATCCAAAAGTCTCTGCAATAGAAGAACTAAATGATATTAAAAATCTGTCCATTGATCAACTTCTAGGAACTTTAACTGCATATGAAATGAGAATTAGCAAAGATAAATCCATTACTAGAGAAGCATCATTTAAAGAAGACAAGAATACTGATTCAGAATTAGATGATATTGAGGAAAAATTTGTGAGAAGGTTAAAGAAAGAATCAGGAAAATATCAAGGCAAGTTACCCTTTAAATGATTTAACTGTGGTAAGATAGGTCATTTTGCATCTAAGTGTCCCCATCAAAAAAAGGACCAGAACTCTGATGATGAAAAGAAGTACAAATTCAAAAAATGTAGTAAGAAGAAAAGTTTGTGTGCAAATAATGACAATTCCTCAGAAGACACTGATAATGACTCTTCCTATGAAGATAAGGTAAATGACTTCATGCTTATGGCCAAAGAGGATTATGATAATAAAATCACAGGCAGTGATGATAATGATGAAGAAGCTGTGGTTGATATGGAAGGAGAACTGATCAGTGCACTGGAAGAGATTGACAGACTCAGAATTAAGAACAGAAAGCAAAAACAATTGCTGATACAGTTCGAGAAAGACAGTAAACATCCTGATGAAGACTTTGCCCTGCTGAAAGTGGAATTAGAAGAGGAAAAGAAAATAGAAGACATACTGAAACAACAGTTTTCATGGAAGAAAGTGAGGTGTGAAGCCTTAGAAGAAGAGATAGTAAAAACCAGAAAAGAAATGGAGAAGTTTAAGGGATTATATCACCAAAATCTGCCAAGTATTAAAGCCTCGGAAGGATTAACCTCCATTCGAAATCAGCAAAGAAATCCAAAGTTGAAAGATGGATTGGGGTATGAAGAAGGATCAAGTAGTGATCATCCAAGTAATACAGAACCTATCAAGTTTGTCAAATCCTCAAACATTGACAATAGTCACTCTGCAGAAACAAAGAAAGAAAATCAACCACCAAGAAGGAATGAAATAAAAATTACCAGAATCGAATATGTAGATCAGAGAGATTATCGGCTTGAAAGAAATCGACCTCCTCAAAGAAGATAGAATTTTTCAAGGTACAAAGGTTTTGTTATATGGTTATTGTTTTTTCTGCTCTAATTTTGGTCACAAAGCTATAAACAATTCTTTAAGATATAGATATGAAAAATCAAGATATTCAATAAATAACCATCTTCCACAACAAAGATGGAGACAACCAAGCAAAAAACAACCTCAGACTATAAATCATGCAATGGCTGGGAAAAGGACACAGGTTAAACACAACAACAGTTATGAGCATAACAATCGTTATGATTTGTTATTCAGTGAACCAGAATGTTACAACTACCATAATTATGGACATAAAGTTGCAGACTGTCTCTTAAAGAATTACAATCCAGATTTGATCCCCACTATTGAAAATGTCAAGGTTTGGAAGAAGAAAGCAGATGACAAGTGTGGACTAGTGTTATCATCCCAAAGATAAAATAATCCCTGGTATATTGACAGTGGATGTTCCAAACATATGACTGGAGACAAAAGTAAGTTTCTAACTCTAAGTGAAAGAAAATCAAGGAATGTAACTTTTGTAAATGATGCACCAGGAAAAATAAAAGGTAAAGGAATGGTAAGTTTGAGTAATGGAAAAGGGAAATCTCAAGATGTGTTGTTTGTAGAAGGTCTAAAAAATAATATGCTTAGTGTCAGTCAAATCTGTGACCGAGGTTGTGAAGTCGTTTTTACCTCTAAAGACAGTAGAATAAAATCTGTGAATTCAGGACAGCTAGTTGCAAAAGGGATAAGAACAGAAAACAATGTCTATGTGTTAAAAGAATAAAAAGAAGAATGCCACTTAAGCAAGTATGATGAAAGTTGGTTATGGCATAGGAGACTTGGACACCTAAATTTTTATCATATAATTAACCTCAGAAACAATGGGGCGATAAAAGATCTTTCGAAGATATCAAAGCCATACGACTCTGTTTGTAAACATTGCCAGATAGGAAAGCTTACTCACACTCAGTTCAAATCTAAAAACTTTCCTTCAACAGAAAAACATCTCCAGTTAGTACATATGGATTTATGTGGACCATCAAGGAAAGAAGGTACAAGAAAAGAAAATTATTTTATGTTGATTATTGATGATTATTCTAGACTAACATGGGTTGCCTTTTTGAAGGAAAAATCTAAAGCATTTGAAAAATTCAAAGTGTTTAAGGCTCAGACTGAGAATCAAACAGGAAAAATATTAAAGGAAGTAAGATCTGATAGAGGAGGAGATTTTAGTTCATGGAACTTCAAAGAGTTCTGTGATAAACATGGGATCAAAAGAGAGTACACAATTCCAAGGACTCCACAACAAAATGGAGTTGTTGAGAGGCAGAATAGATCAGTACAGCAAATGGAAAGATCAATGATGAATGAAAGGAACATACCTTAGACATATTGGGTAGAAGCAATTCATACAGTTGTTCATATCCTTAACAAATCTCATCTCAGGCCAGTCAGTGACAAGACTCCTTATGAACTATGGTTTGGAAGACCTGCTTCAATCAAACATTTTTAAGTCTTTGGGAGTAAATGTTATATCAAGAACAATGATGAAAATATTGGCAAATATGATGATAGGGCTGATGAAGGTATATTCTTGGGTTATGCTACAAATAGTAAAGGGTACAGATGTTACAATAAGAGACTGCATAAATTGGTTGATTGTATAGACATAAAAGTTGATGAAGAAATCCTAGTCAGAAATGTAAGTAGTGTTGAACCAAGCACAAAAGATATAGTTGAAGATGAAGTTGAACAGGTCTAAGGATAAGAAAGGGAAGAATATGAATCATATGAAGATACGAATACTCAGGCTGACACAAATCAACAGAAAGAAAAAAAATCACCTCTCAAAATTGTTAGAAAGAATCATCCTGAAAATCAGATAATTGGAGATATAAATAAAGGAGTTCGGACAAGAAGGAAATTGATTAAAGACTCAGAACAATCTCACGTTTCTTTTTTATCTATGACTGAACCTAAAAATTTTGATGAAGCCAGCCATCATGATGGTTGGGTTAGAGCAATGAATGAAGAGATTGATCAGATTGAGAAGAACAATACTTGGGAGCTTGTCCCTAGACCTGAATATAAGAATGTAATAGGTTCCAAATGGGTGTTCAAGAATAAAATGAATGAAAAAGGACAAGTTGTTAGAAATAAACTCAGATTGGTCTATAAAGGGTATGCACAAGTTGAAGGTCAGGACTTTGATGAAACTTTTGCACCAGTGGAAAGATTGGAAGCCATCAGAATGTTTCTTGCTTATTCATGTCATAATAACTTTAAAGTTTATCAGATGGATGTTAAGTCATCATTTCTTAAAGAAGATATAGAGGATGAAGTATATATGGAGCAACCTGAAGGATTTTCATTGACACATAATCCTAATTATGTTTGCAAGATGAAGAAGGCCTTATATGGACTGAAACAAGCACCATGAACTTGGTATTATAGACTGGACAAATTTTTACAAGACAAAGGGTTCAGGAAAGGTACTGTTGACAACAACCTCTACATTAAGTCTGAAGGTGATAATTTACTAGTTTTTTTGGTTTATGCAGATGATATTATTTTTGGCTGTACTAATGAATCATCTGTCCAGTGGTTTTCTAACTCTATGCAAACAGAATTTGAGATGTCCATGATAGGAGAACTGTTATATTTTCTTGCTTTACAAGTAAATCGGAGTTCTGCAGGAATATTTATCTCTCAAGAAAAATATTTGAAAGAGATGTTTAAGAAATTTTAGATGGAGGATTCCTCTCCTGCTAGCACACCTATGGTAGTTGGTTGCAAGCTCAGTAAAGATGATATTTCACCAGATGTTGATCAAAGGACATATCGCTCTATGATAGGCAGTCTTCTGTACATCACAACATTCCATCCTAATATAATGCAAGCTGTTGGAATGGTAGGTCGTTATTAGTTTTCTCCTAAACAAATTCATTTGGTAGTTGTCACAAGGATATTCAAATACTTGAAGGGAACAATGAATTATGGTCTGTGGTATCCCAGAAATTCAAATTTTCAATTAACTGCTTATTTAGATGCAGATTTGGCAAACTGTGTCGATGAGAGAAAAAGCACCAATGGAGGAGCATTCTTTTTGGGCGACTCATTAGTAGCATGGCTTAGTAAAAAGAAAGGATCTATTTCTTTATCAACTACAGAAACAAAGTACATTGGTGTTGCTACCTGTTTCACTCAAATTTTATGGATGATACAAACTCTTGCAGATTTGAAGGTAACTTACATTGATCCCATTCCACTTCACTATGATAACACCAATGCCATCAATCTCTATAAGAATCATGTACTTCATTCAAAATCTAAGCACATACCAATAAAATACCATTTTCTCAGAGAACAAGTTACAAACATAATTGTTTAGATGAATTATATTCCTTCCACAGAACAGATAGCTGATATCTTTACTAAACCATTAGCAGCGACCCCTTTTGGATATCTTCGCCAAAAGTTGGGGGTTATAACTTCTTTCGTATAATATGTTCACCTGGTTAGGGGGAGTACTTATTGAATATCTGTTGTATTTCTAAGCTGCTCATAGTTGACAAGGGGAGTATGTACTGCAACAGCTCAGGGGGAGCGTGTTTCTTCTTTAACATTGATGTCAAAGGGGGAGAAAGTGTGGTAATTTCAAGGATGCTACTGGTAATTTCAAGGATGCTACAGTGGTATAGTTGGGTGTTCTTCAAGGGGTTTCCATCAATGCCAAAGGGGGAGATTGTTGGCATATTTATTACGGGTAGACAGAAGGCAGATTATTTGTTTGTCATTGATGGCAAGCTCAGCCCAATGATGATGAACAAGAGAAAGTGGCAAGACCAGCAGCGCAACGATGATCGCATGGCAAGATCAGAAACGTAAACTCCAGGAGTCAAGGAATAAACTCATGGAAAAAAATCCCGAAATGCAATAGATCAGAGCATGTCAAAGACTCCATTTCAGAGTTTCACAGACTGAGAAATCGGAGTTTCAGATATCGGGAGTTGGAGGAGTCAAGAATCAAGACTCTTCATCACAGGAGTCCCAAAGTCTCTTTTTATATCTTATGTGTGACTGATGTTCATTATTTATGTTGTCCATATGTTGTATAATATTGATGATCACTTGAAGAAAGATTAAGAATGGTTTAATTGAATTAAAATTGTTTAAGCACAGTAACAACTGATTCACCCCCCTCTCAGTTGTCTTAGTAATTTCAACAACTATATCCCATTAATAAGATCTAACATAAAGACAACATGAACAACATTCATGATACTCTGAAGCTAATAGACAATATTTTCAAAATTTGGGTCTCTTTTTTTATTAACTTCATATGGTTCTTCTCAATACATAATGCTACTCAGATACAAACACAACTCGGTCATGCCAGAAATTAACAACAAAAATATATTACTGAGAGACAAGACTAACCTGACCCTTTTCTCCTTCACCAATACAACATGACATGACTCTTTTACAGACTTGGTATGGTTCCAAAACCCGGACTCTAGAATTATAGCTAAAATTTACCCAAAATGGACAATAACACATAACTCAACCATCTGGACTACATCTCCATCCGAGCAATCAACAAACAACAAATCAACGATCAATAATCAACCCTTTACAA
Organism: Picea engelmannii; assembly: GCA_009831015.1. Lineage (NCBI taxonomy): Eukaryota > Viridiplantae > Streptophyta > Pinopsida > Pinales > Pinaceae > Picea > Picea engelmannii. Next base: position 47,037 of record ML792261.1, on the reverse strand, counting down.
TCATATTCATCCCATATATATAAGTCAATTGGGTTTTTTGGGTTTGAGACTTCGCATGCTTTCTTGTTCTTGTTCTGTTGTAACTTCTTTCTCCATGTTGGTGTTGCACTGTCCTTTCTTCCAACCGTTTTCAAATTCTTTCTATGTTCTTCTATCCATATCCTTTTTCACTTGCACAACTTTTTTTTGACCAAAATTGGAACTGCAACGTTTCTTGCACAACTTCTAACAACAAAACGAAGGTCCCAACAGGCTCTGACCACAATCCTTGGCTCGTCCTCGAGTCAAGTCCTTGGTTCTTTCATAGTCTTTGGACTGGCCTGTTCCTTTCCTTTGTATTCTATCTCTGCTTTTCTCCTAGTTTCTTCTTGAGTTCTTTATTTTTCCTTCTATTCAAATGAAAGGCCCAACTCTAGGACCAATTCCAGGGATCTCTTCTTTACCCCTTGGAAATTGAAGACCTTGTCCTGCCACTTCCTGGTGAGGAGTGAAGCTTCATCCATGAACTATTGAGTCATGTCTATAATACATCCCTTAGGGTTAGAAGTGACCAAGGAGTTCCAATATGAATCGAGTGTAGCATCTACCTGATGCATCTACATATAGGTTGTCTGAAAAATAGGTCAAAACTCCTGTAGCTCTTTCTTAGCTAGTGAATGTGATTCAAATAGAGCATTCAACTCATTATCTTCTTGCTGGATCTAGTTGAATTTTTCCTACTTCTCCAGTGGATCCATGGTGATGGAAAATTCCTCATTAAGTGACTGTATCTTTGTGCGCAATTCCTCTAGATTCTGGTTGTGCCATGAAATGATACCCATCCAGTCACTAACTTCCCAAAAAATCCTTCTGCATTCTGCAGTTTTCTTGTGCAGGGTTTATCTTGCATTATTTCCTTCAAGCACAACTATTTCCATTTTCTCTTGAAGCTTCCAGGGTTGTTGTTATACTTCTTGTTGACTCTCCTACAAATGTGCTTCAAGGTTCTCATTACAAATGTCCAGCTCCGACCATGCTCCCTGGAGTAGCTCAATTTGTTGCACCGGCTCTCCTGCTGCACTGGATTCAGGAAGTTGTGGTGTTGACCTTCGAATCATTGGTTAGGCTTCTACAAGATTTTACTAGACCCTTTCTATTTTATTCTCTACCTCGATGTTTTCATACTCCTCTTGCATCTAGTGTGCTTGTGCAAGGATTTCTTCCTCCTTGAAAAACTTTACGTCCCATTCAGCCTACTGGAGCCTCTTCTCCAATTGATTAGTTGAAGCTCTGATCATCTCAATTAGGTGTGTTGACGGCCATTGAGTGGGGTCACCAAAAGAATTAGTGGCCTCCCTAGGTACTCGAACCTGCAGTGGGAGTCCACTGGTCATTGATTGTTTCGACATTGTCTCCACCTCTTCCTCCCTAATAGATGGACCTTGCAGCTATTGCGCAAGTCTCATTCTTACCGTCGATGGAAGGAATGGGAGTATCTTTTCTTTCACTGAGAAGAGCTGTACCAACTCTGTGCACTATTGTGGGTTATGGATTACTAACTCCAGTTATTCTTCCAATGAAGTTTCACTTTGTCCTGACGCAGTTTCAGTCTCCTTCTGAACCTCAGGTACCTTTGCCTCTTTCTGGACCATGGTTTCTATGGTTCCACCTCTTTGGATGGCACTCTCAACATTGACTGTTGAGAGAGGATGATGAGGGCTTGGGGCTTGTAGTATTGGCACAATTTGAGTCTCCGACAAGGGAAGAGTGTCTTGGATAGGCATAAATGGAACCATTGACTGGCTTGGGACTTTAGGGGTTAGGCCAGTGAGTTCTGGTATCTACTCGGGTAGTTCGGGGGGGTCCAACTACATGGGCTCTGATTCAATGGTTTGGGGTTGGGCGATCATTTCTTGTGGTGGATATTGGGGTTGTGGGGGTGATGGGGGTTGTTCGGTGATGATGGTGGTGGATGCAGTGGTATCAATCTCAGGTTCATCCTAGATTTCAATCATATTTTGGGCCACTCAAGTGGTTGCTCGAGTACGAGGTATGGTCGATGAGATTAGCTGAGGATTTAGGCTCTTCACTGGGGAGAGCCCTGCCCTAGGTTTCTTGACGAAAGGGTCTCCAATGAAAGTTGTGTTAAGGATGTCATTGACATGTTTACCTGTCATCATAGCTTGCTCTAGAAGCTATGGGAACATGGGCAATGCCCCCTTCTTTCATTATAGTGGTTGTGTCTCCTATTCCTCCTCCTCTGAGTCCGTCTACATTGGAGCATCTTGTTGTTTCTCCTCTCGGCTTGAGCTCAGTCCTACCCCTGCCTCTTGTCCCTTTTTATCTAGGAGTTCCACGGGTAGAACGTAGTGCATCCCCGACTTCTGGGGGTTGAATTTCACTCTTTTCCATGACATTCCTTCCTTGGCAAAGGCCTCCTCATCTCAGTATAATGGTAGCATCCAGAAGTTAAAGCCTTCAGTTTTGACATGCCTGGGCCAAACAAAAATATGGTGGCGATTCAACCCAAACACAATATTCCTCATGTTCAGTTTAAGCAAATCATGTGGTACGTGAAACCTCTAAGTTGCATCTAGTATATGGTTGTACCACTTCAATAGCGTTGCATTATAAAATGTTGTGTTCTTTGAGTCCAACCTTGAGTTCCAAGGCTCAAACATCTTTGCTAATCGTCCTTTATCATCTAGTGATAATGGTCTTCCTAAAGGTGGCATCCACTTCATCATGGAAAACACAATGAGCAGGTATCCATAGGTGAAGGTTCCTCCCTTCTCCTGATATTCCTCACACGCTACCAGGAGTTCTTCTAGCAGGTAGCTACACCAATTGAACAGCTCTCCATTGGCACAAAAATATGCCACTGACAGGGCATCCAAGGTGCACTCTCCCTTGTAGTAGGAACTCATTACCTTGTTAGAAATCACATAGAAAGTTGTTCTGACCATCTCTGGTAAAATGGGGTCAATATTGGCTATGCACCTCCTCTCTAACTATGAAATCTTTCATACAGTCTGGGTTCTCCCTTTTTCTTCCCATGTTTACTGGGGCTCTGGAACCCTTTTGATACGTCTTCACCTTCGATGGATAGGCTCATGATTTGATGGATATCATATGCATGAATGCGATACCATATGTCGAGTCATAAGCTCCTATCATATACCCTGCTGATGAGGAATTTGGTACATCATGCAACCTCACTAGTAGTGCCAAAAATTGGCAAGTCTCGAAGATTCATGATTGTGGAGTTGAATAGGTTGAGAAAATCCATCTTCGACACGAAATGCATCCCTCCCATCTCATCTAGAGCCACTTTCTAGAACACTTCAATGTTCATTTGTGGGAATAACACCGGGTCTGTCAGGTCAAGGTCGAGGAGCTTCACTTGCTCGACCTTCCCTTTGAGGTCACCCACAAACTCAACCTGGGGATCATGCGGCTCACTTGGAACTACTTCTTTAGAGAGAAACCTTCGGCTTCCTGTAGCTCTCGATGTCACTTCTATGGAATGCTAAGAGAATTAGACCGAATATACTCGGCTTCGTGGTCACAACTGAGAGAATTTGCAGGCTCTATGACAGTTTAGAAATCTCAACTACAAAATAGCAAACAATAAGTCTTATGCTCGGTTCATGCAAACTTATACTCAGGCCAGCTGGTGGGATTTTTCATTACACCTAAGGCCACTCATGATTAACCCTATAGACACAACCTAGAGTTGAGGTGTCTGACAACACTATTTAATGGGGAAAATCTATTGGTGGATTCTCCAATTTGCTGAACAAGTTAGACAGGAACGTGGCCAGCCTCAAGCCTTACCATTTGAATGGTTGAGAATCCTAGTGTAAATACCAATGGCATCTTCGTGTATCATGGATTTATGGTCTTACAGAATTTGTACGGGTTATTGTAGCGATCATAAAGGCTATGAATGGACAAGGTGCATGTGGCACATGGACTAGGATTCCATTCGGTTTCACTCTCCCTCTGACCAAAATGGGGTCCCCATCATATTTAATGATTGTATTTAATGGAATCATGGCTCTTATAATCATGTGTTTCTAAGTAATCATTTATGCACCAAAGAAATGCTTAGACTGGAAAAAAAAATACATGTCACGACGCAACAATGCACACTGAATTTAAATAAATTGCAAAAATTCAAATCTAACTACTATCCATGCTCCTTCAGACTGGAGAAACAGTCCTTTATCTCAGTCCTGAGAAATATAGGGTTTCAATTGAGCTCCATTCACCCATCCTGGCCAAAGTTTACCATCCATTTGTGCTAGTCTAACTACTCGAGAGTGTCGGATCTCTGAAACTATAAATGGGCCCAACTAATGCATGCATAACTTTCCTAGATGTTTATGGTATCGACTATCATAAATTAGGACCTTATATCCTTGCACAAATGTTTTGGCCTTAATATGCTTATCGTGCCAAGCCTTCTTCTTGGATTTCTCAACTGATTGATGAAACTTTGCTAAAAACCTGGTCTCATCAAGTTCTTGCAACTCCATAACCCTTTGCGCAACTTATTCATCCTCTGACATATGTGTAACATGTGTGATGTAGATACTAGGGGTAATGAATTCTCCAGGTACCATCACCTCTTTCACATATACTAACTGAAATGGAGTATACTTGTGAAGTTTCTTCATGGTCGTCCTGTAAGCCCATAAAACTGTTGGGACTCTGTCATCCCAATATTCCCTGTTTGCGCAACAAACCTTCATTAAACCTCTTTCTGTAATCTTGTTAAATGCCTCCACTGTGCCATTGGATTATGGATGGTAGGGGATTATTTTATGATGTTGGATTAAGAACTTTTTTGTAATATTTTCTATTGTATTACTGATAAAATGACCACCCTGATCACTAGTCAGACTCCTAGGACATCCAAAACGAGTGATAATGTTTTCAAAGATAAACCTGGTAGCGGTATCAGTCGAACAATCATGAATATTTTCTTCCTCCACCCATCATGTCAAATAATCAATTACAATGATCATATACCTAGCCTTTGAGTTCTTAGTCATGGGGTTGATTGGTCTAATAAAATCAATCACCCACTTCTCGAATGTTTGCAAGGATTGAACTAGCTGAAGAAGAAATTTGTCTCGTCTTGATGGGTTACCTACTCTCTGGAAAATGTCGCAAGATCTAGTGTACTCCTTTGAATCTTTGAAGAGCGTGGACTACCATAATCCATCTTGGAGGAATTTATGTGTAGTGGCCTTTCCTTCGACATGGCCTCCCGCAAATCCACTGTGGCACTCCTAGAGGAAATCCTGTCTTTCATGGTCCAAAATGCATCTCCTGATGATATTGTCTAGGCCAAAATTATACAATTGCCTTGCAATCAATTCATATTTCGTTGCTCGAACCACCATATAATTTTTCTGAGTTGCAAAGTATGTTTTTGGGCAGGCCTATGTACTCAGGAAGACTTCTATGTCTTCCAGGTATTCTAGTACTGCCTCAACTCTGAACAAGTCTACATATGGGAGATGATCATCGATTCCTATGCCATACTCCCTTGACTCCAATATGGACAAATGATCAGGACCCATGTTGCAAACAACCATCGACAAATTCGACCTTCCAAGACAGGCTTGTTAACTAGATATTTTAATGCAGAATGATCAGTAAAAAATTTAAAATGAGATCCTAATAGGTAATGTATAAACTTCTGTAAAGCGTAAATCATAGCCAAACCCTCCCTTTATGTGGTTGTATAGTTGCATTCATCTTGCAATAAATTCCTGCTAGAAAAATAGAAGGGATGATCTGTATTTCCATATTCTGGTTGCACCAAGATGGCTACGGGGGAAATACCTGATGCATCCATGTGTACATGAAATTCCTTTTCCCAATTTGGAAAAATCAAAATAGGTGGTGTGCTGATCTTTTCCTTCATTATGTCAAATGATCAATCACACTGGTGTCCACTAGAACAATTCAGACTTCTTTAGTAGATTTTACAGGGGTGCAGTAATAGTCGCATGCCTTCTAATGAACTTGCAATAATACCATGTGTGCCCCAGCAGTGAGTGCAAGCGCTCGTAGGAGGAGGCATATTCAAAATGACCACAACTTTGGTTGGGTTTACCAACACTCCCTCTTGGCATACTATGTGACCTAACAGATTTCCATGTGGCACACAGAAGATACACTTTATGAGGTTTAAAGATATTTTCATCTCCATACACCGATAAAACATCAGCCATAGTAGATTTACATGTACTTTCAACAGACTATACAATGTCCAGTCATCCATATAAACTTCTATAAATTTGTGAATAAGTTCTCGGAAGGCTTCTATTACAATTCGGGAAAAAAAAGAAGGTGTGTTCTTTAGACTGAAGGGCATCACATTAAATGCAAGTCACCCCCATTATTTTATATATGTGGTCTTATTTTTGTTTTCCTCGGTAAGTCTCACTTGGTGATACCCCAAAAATCCATCTGTGAATGAGTAACTCTTTCCCCACAACCTGTTCTATCACCTCGTCAGTAAAAGATGTGGGAAAAGGGTCATGCACATGGGCAGAGTTAAGAATTCTTTATTCTACACATACCCTAATTTCCTCTGTACCTTTATTTCTTTGGATGACTATGGGGCTAACCCACTCTGCTTCTTCAACTGGAAAAATAAGTCCGGCCTCAAGCATCTTGTATATTTCCCTTTTAACCTTCTCTTTCACCCTGGGGTTAAGACGATATGGTCTATGCCTTATAGGGTTTAATCTTGGTTTAGTTCGATATTCATCTCTCCCATAGATCCTTTTATCCCTTTTATATCTGAGAATGTCTTTGGGAATAAGTCCTCATACTCCCGCAATAGACTCTGTATTTCCTGGCTAGTTTGCTCATCCCAGTAATCTCCTACAAATACTATCTTGGGTTGGTCGGTAGTTCCTATGTTGAATTTTTTCAATTTAAATGGATGGTTATAATATATATTAGTCTAAATGGGAAGCGTGTTAAGGATTTGTCTACTTCCTTCTGTTTCCTCAATGGTTAAATTTCTCAGTTCTTCTAAATCATCAGGGTTTTCCAAATCCTTCTCGATTTTGTAGCATTTTATGGGTGTCTTGTCCATGTCCAAGTGAAGGTTAGACCGAATCACTTGACTATTCTTGTCACATACCATTAAGTCCACTTTCCATTTACAAACATCGGAAAAAATCATTTCTTTAATTCTTTGCAGGATTCTCTTGAGCTCGGGGTACTAACTTGTGAAAGAAAATTTCTTGCAAAATTGGTCTGCTAATGTTTTCCAACTGTTGGTATGCCTTATGGTATCTTCATGGATTTACCAAGATTTTGGTATTAGGCTTAAAGAATGGGGAAATACTTGAACCCACAAGTGAGATGGTACTTCCATAACTTGCCAATGTCTTACACATTGCTCGATATGTGTTTTAGGATCAGAATGCCCATCAAACAGTTGGGCAACTTGAAAATCCATCTGCATCTCTTATTTCAGTTTCTGCTTGTCCCAAAATCGACACTGGATAGCATGCTTCACATCCTCCCAGTTCTTAATTACTTCTTTGTGACTAGCCCACCACCTGGAAAGGGTGTCTTCCAGGGCTAAGTCCAGAACTACGATCCTTTGATATTCTACTATTTTTTCTTCAATACTAACCATAAAACTGCCAAGGTATGAAGTACCATTATATGTCTGATGTTATTTGACCTCGTTTCCAACCGATCTTATTTCTCTAACAGTTGCGCACCATCTTGAAAATCTTTCATATGCACCATGTTGTTGATCTAAAAATGGAATGAATTTGTGTCTAGTAGATATTTAAAATGAAGAAGATTTATCTCTTTAAATTGCAAGTGTATAAAAGGTATGTGTTTGGGTAATTGGATCAAGTTACTAACACATAATTTCAATGATTTTTACTTAAACAGGTGAAACATATCAGACAAATAAAAACCATCAATAATGAACACATAACACAACAAATGATAAAGGAGTTCACCCCTCTCTTGGGCTACATATCCTATTCCATCTTCCATTGGATCATTTTCATTATGATTAAAAATTTCTCTTATAGTGCTCAAAATACAAAATAGATGGCTCCAATGGCTTCAGAACTTCCAAAAACTCCTAGCTGGGCTTTTTCGACACCTGGATTGGCCAAAAACAAAAGAAGTTACACCTCTTGGAAGTTTTTCCCTTCACGTTGGTTGTACCTGCTCGCCAAAATGCACGGGACATGCAACGATTTCATAAATCAAGCGAAAATGTAGGACCGTTAGTGTGTTGGCCCCCAATATCTGATAGAGAACTCAGGCGTATGGCCCCATGTGGCCAACACCCTAACAACTCACATGCCTGTCAGCTAGATCCTCTGCACGAAGGTATGTGTTCATATGGTGAAATAGCACGTTACCAGTGTTGATTGCTAACAGGTGTAATGGTTCACACCAAGGTTAAAAGGAAGGGTCATATGTGATATAACTGGGGGCTACGCATCATAGCCATGTTTCTCACACGTAGTAAGGTTTAAACGTGTGGTCATGTCGTGTGGTATGAAACTGTGGTTGTAGACCAAAGTAACGGACCGTGCCAAAATGTATAGAAAAGGGGCATGTGGTAGAGTCACATGAAAATGTGTTAAAGAAATATTTGCCTCACCCTATGCAATATTGCACAAAGGGCCTTATTCCATTTCTCTATGCAGAATTATCTTCCCTGTTGATAAAATCCAGAGACAAAAATTAATATTTTTCCACATATATGCATCTTTCACATTATACAACATGCCGATACATAGGATGCTACACTACAACCCGTGTACATCGATATTCGTGCCAAAAAATGAAAATTAATGTCGGGTTTCCAAGTCACGACAGGAGATATATGATCATTGGCCTTCCATATACTGGAAACGTTCTGACTCGGCCCTTCAGTTCCATTTGGAAGGCTATAAATGGGCCAATTCTGAGATATGGAAAGAGGAGAAGAGTTCAACTTTGAGAGCAAAGTTACTCTGGAGAAATTATTTACTTCATATTGAGTCTGCATCCCTTTGTCCTTTAAGTCTGAACACAGTATTCAGCCCCAAATCTCTTCCCTTATTGATTGAGAACCTCATTCTTTCTCTCTTATGAGATTTCTTTTGGTGGAGGATTGAAGTGGTGGAGGCCTAGCTGGAAGGAACTTAGTTTCTCAATTATGAACTATGCTAACACGTAAGTATGTAACATTTTAACTTATGTACTTGATCATTTATTAATAGAAATACTCTTTTCCCATCCAATTGATATCTTGCAAATAGATGAGCTATTATCTATGGGCCTATTTGTTGTGTATATTAATGGATTATGCTATCTAATGTGCTAACCTTTTATATTATCAGCATATGATTGCTTTGCTTGTTTATTGATAACTAGTTGCAGGTATATAATTTTGGGTTCAATTTCTCAACGGTGGACTTCATCGAACATCTAGATGAGGTAGGCATATTTCTTATCTCACTTTAATATTGATTTATATAGCATGTTTTGGGGATAGAATTGATTTCTGCAGTCATTTCCATCTGTTTTGGTTTACCCTATCCATAGAGATATTTTCCTCGTAACAAAATGCGTCGGGGGCTAGGGCTAGGCCCCAGCCCTTAACTCTGCCAAACGAACATTTATTCAAATTCAAAAAATTAATTTAAACAATAAGTCTTAAGAACCACCGTGGGCGGGCTGGTAACCCAGCCCTACCAAATCAATCCCCCATGCCTAGAGGTTGTGGGTTTGACTCCTGTGGAGTCATATAACTTTTACCCATTTTCAACCACTGGAGGGGTGCCACGTGGCAGCCCATGAATGGCCACATGGAACTATACCATTAGCCCAATAAAATGGCATGTGTCTCAATATGATTCGCCCGTGTCTACCACCAATCCTACTAAGTCATCATGCCAAATCCTCTGCCATGTCACTATATGGTTGTATGGCATGTACGGTCAGCTTCCATGTCATCACTGTACGGACTGCACAATTAGCAAAATTTTGCCTATTTGGAAAAATGAAAAGAATGTGATATATTATTCATACCACGTTTTCTTGATACTGTTCAAGTTGTGTTGGGTGTGTGACGACGATGCCTACGCACATGCCCATTTTGAAGAAATTCCGAGTACTTTGAATTTTGAGAAAAATTTGATCCCCTAGATCACACCTCCCCATTAGGAAGATTTTGGACCTCCAAAAGTCTACTTTTATTCAATATAAAGATGAGGGTACAGTTCCCCCACCTTTCCAATATCAATCCATATATACTTGCTTGGATTGGTGCCTTTGAGACCAATACGAAACTTGTCATGCCTTGTATTGTACTTGGCTTGGCTCTTTCTCAACTGTTCTTGAATGGTTTGCTGCACAAACTGAATTGGTTCAATGAACTTCTTTTCCTGGTTATAAGCATGTTGAAAGTAGTGTAGATGCTCATCCCAAAACTTAGGATTCTTTCCCACACAAAAATAGCCAACGAAAAGAGAAGAATGTGCTTCCCTTATCATGTTGACTCTTTCACCCTGTGAAAAACATAGCTTGCCAAGATACAAAAGTTTACCATGCAAATACGAATCCAACTCCTCAACTTGGTTAGTATGACATAAATTTGCATAAACATTATTTCCATCAGCATCTAAAGCAAATTGTTCCAAATATCTCTTATGCATGATAAGACTATGCTTGAAAATAACTAAAGCACTAACAATAGGCCTAGTAAGCATATCAACAACTTTATCATAAAAGTATTTCTTATACCTTATTACAAAGTGGAAAACATAACTAGTCAAGGAATGCAATAGATCTTGCTTTGCTTTCAAAGATTTCTTCCATGTGTCTCCTTCAGCAATCATATATGTAGTCTTGTTCAAGGCTCTGAAATCTGCCCACATTCGCCACATACAATCTTTCTTTGGTACCAAACCAATTGGTGACCTGCATGGCAAAGTGCTTGGTTTGAAGACCCTTTTGTCAAGTAACTCTTAGGCTTGTTTTCTGATTTCAATATTATCCATGTCTAACATCCTGCACATGTCAATGTTTGGAAGAGGTCCTCCTTGCTACAATAGAATCGCATGTTGGATACCCCTTTTAGGAGGCAATCCCCTTGGTTCCTGAAACATCTCAACATTTTCATTATCAACCTCATACAAATCAGATTGTAACTTCGTATCATGTCCTTTGAGAACTTTCTCTTCATCTTCTTTGGGTTTTATCATCAAAAGTACAAGGTTCTTACTATCATTGACTAGTCTCTTCATTTGTCCATCATTTGTAAGTGACAAATTCATCTTCTTCGTATGTGCTCTAATAATGTACTCAACTCCATTTTTTTAAAAATGATACCTGTTCTCATGAAGATGAAAAATGGCTCTGCTATCATATAAGTATAGGATTCCAAACACAATAACACAAATATCCAATGGAATAACATCAAGATCTACCTTATCTATATGGTTTGCAGTGATTGCAAATATGAGTTTACACCTTCTTGTCACATGCAATTTGGCATTGTCACATATCCAACCTAGAGGGTATGGTTTAGGATGAGGAGTAGTTTCCAAATCTATTTTCTTGACACTGTCTTTAGAAATAAGCTTTGCTTGTGATCCCATATCAAAAAGAGTATCTATCTTCGTATGTTTTGAAATTACCCTTATGTGGAAAATCTCTATCCTTTCTTTTTCATATTGAGTTTCATTGATGGAAGAATTTGAAGAACTAGTGCTTGCAATATAATTCTTACCTTGTAAATCCATGGATGTGATTTCCGTTTCATCTTCCGAATCAGATCCTAAATCTTGTTGTACAGTTGCAACAATGTTTGGTTTCTCCTTTTTGTTGAAATTTTTGGGTCTCTTTTCAGGATGAAGTTTCCAACAATGGTCTTGATCATGTCCATCCTTTGAACAATGTTTACAAGAGAGTTTCTCTCTATCTTCCTTCACTAAATCATTTTTCTTTCCATTTCCTTCAAACTTCCTCTTTCCCTTGTCTCCATTAAAAGACTTCTTGTTTCCCTCTTGAGGTTCATTCCTTCCTCTTGCCTCTAAATGAGTAGCTTGCACACGTACTTCATCTAGATTTGAAGGGTTAAACATAAGTATTGTATGCCTCAAGTAGCTATTAAAACCTCCAATTTATTTGAGGAAAGTATCTTGTGAAGACAAATCTACACCCAAAACCAAAGCTCTTCTCCTAAATTATTGAGCGAAACTTTGCACATCTTGCCCTTTGGCTTGCCCAAATTTTTACAATCCATAATAGCTTTCTGCATGTATGCTAATGGATAAAATTGCCTTTTAATTGCAACAATAAAATCATTCCATGAGTATAAAACTTTACCATGTTTCTTCATGTCCTCTTGAGTTTTGGCTTCCCACCAAATGAGTGCTACACTATCCAATATTAAAGAAGCAAGTTGAATCTTAGTTTCATCATCTGTGATTCTTTGTATCCTACAATACACTTCAATACGATGAATCCAATTATCTAATTTCTCATCATTTACCTCTACATTGTACATTTTCAATTCAAACTTAATATCAAGATTTAGAAAAGGAGTTTGTAAGGGAGTTTTACCATGTTCTTTTGGAGAATTTGGAGGTAGTTGTGAAATGGTGGAAGAGGTGGAAGATGGAGGTGAAGGAGGTGGATAATCACCACTCCCTCCATTTCCCTTTGTAGTTTTATCACCGCTGTATCCATTTCCCTTTGGGGGGTTGGAGCTTTCACTTTGCAATATTGCATTTCTTTCTTCAAACAAAAATTTGACCATCTTAGTCATGTCATAGAAAGCCTTTCTGAAATTTTCATCCTCTGAAGGAAGAGTTCCATGACTCTCCTCATGATCCATACTTGGTGAAAATCTCCTTGAAACTTGAGGTGATTTTATAGTTCTCCTTATTTTCAGTTGAGAACTTGGCTCTACAAGTTGAACTTATCCTTTTGTGAGCTTCAACCTTGTAAGCATTAAAAAAACAAAAACAACTTGCAAACAATCAAGCCTTCAAAAACCAAAGCTATGGTACCAATTGATCTGAAAATAAAATGAATTTGTTTCCAATAGATATTTCAAATGAAGAAGACTTATCTCTTTAAATTGAAAGTGTATAAAAGGTATGTTTTTGGGTAATTGTATCAAGTTGCTAGCACATAATTTCAATGACTTTTACTTAAACAAGAGCAACATATAAGACAGATAAAAACCATCAATAATGAACACATAACACATCAAATGATAAAGGAGTTCACCCCTCTCTTGGGATACATCTATTGGTCCATCTTCCCTTGGATTATTTTCATTATGCTTAAAATGTGCTCTTACAGTGCTCAATATACAAAATAGATGGATCCAATGGTCTCAGAACATCCAAAAACCCCTGGCTGGGCTTTTTCGGCACTTGGTTTGACCAAAAAAAATGAAGTTACACCTCCTGGAAGTTTTCCCCTTCAAGCTTGTTGTACCTGCTCGCCGAAATGCACCTGTGAATGACCATCCTGACTCCCACAACATTCCTAGGTCCAAAACATCAGCACACACAACAATTCTACAAATCAGGAAAAAATGTAGGATCGTTAGTGTGTTGGCCCCCAATCTCCAATGGAGAACTCGGTCATATGGCCCCATGTGGCCAACGACCTAACAACTCATGCGCCCATAGGTTATCTCCTATGCACGAAGGTATGTGGTCATATGGTGAAATATCATGTGACCAGGGTTGAGTACTAACAGATGTAACGGTCCACGCCAAGGTTAAAAGGAAGGGTCATATGTGATATAACCAGGGGATACACATCATAACCATGTTTCACATGTGCACCAAGGTTTAAATGTGTGGTCATGTGTTGTGGTATTAAACCACGGCTTTAGAACTATGCAATGAACCACGCCAAAAGGTATAGAAAAGGGGCATGTGGTAGAGTCACATGCAAATGCATCGGGGGTTGTGGCTAATCCCCAGCCCTTAACTCTGCCAAACGAACATTTATTCAAATTCAAATAATAAATTTAAACAATAAGGGTTAAGAACCACCGTGGGCGGGCTAGTAGCCAGGCCCTGCCAAGTCACTCCCCCACACCCAAAGGTCACGGGTTCGACTCATGTGGATTCATATAACTTTTACCCATTTCCAACCACTAGAGGGGTGCCACGTGGCAGCCCATGACTGGGTCACGTGGCACCATACCATTAACCCAATAAAATGACACATGTCTCAATATGATTCACCCACATCTTCCACTGAGCCTACTAATTCAGCATGCCAAATCCTCTACCGTGTCACTGTATGGTCGTATGACCTATACAGTCAGCTGCGATGTCAACACTATATGGACTGTATGGACTACATAGTCAACAAAATTTTGTGTGTTTCAAAAAATGAACATAACTTGATATCTTGTTCATACGACCTTCGTTTGAGACCGTTCAAGTTGCGTTGGGTTCGTGGAGACGAGACCTACACACATGTTTGTTTTGAAGTGATTCTGAGCACTTTGAATTTGGAGAAAAATTTGATTCCCTAGATCAGTTGCCAATTGTCAAATGCTAGTTATGAATCTCCATCCACCGATTGTATGCTCCTCCAACTTACTGATCCATTAGTCATAGGATTGATGTGGTCTTCCCTCTTTCCTATTTTTACGTTGTATAACTGATCTAGATCCTCTCCTTCCACATTGTTTTCTGATGGCTCTTGTTACACATCAAAATTATTCACTTCAATAGTGTCGCAAGTGTCATCATTATGAGTGTTTTAAGTGTCACATCGTGTCTGCAAGTGTCGCGTCTTGAATATAAGTGTTGCAAGTGTCACAAACATCATACTGTCATCTTGCCTATGTTGTGCCTCTAACGACATCATAAAGACACTTAAGACACCTCAAAGACTAGTTTTGAAGAAGAGAGATCACTTGACAGGGAGTACAAACCCTTTTCCACTAAAAGAACCACTAAAAAATGGATTTTGGAGAGGAGTGATCCCCTACCCACTATCAGGGACTACTAGCACTCCCTAGGCCTCTTTGGGGGAGTGTTTGAGTGCTCTGTGCACCCTTTTGGGGGAGCGCTACCTTTTTTTGAGCAAGTTTTAGGTTTGTTGAGACAAATCAAGGAAGAATCCCTCAATTCCTGAATGTGGTTGGATTCAAATAGATGGTCAAGGCATGATCTTAGCGAATATCCTCAACTGAAGGATAGGAATCCTCAACTTATCCCAAATATCTCTCAAGTGGTTGGACCTATCCAAGGTTATATAAGGAGGCCTCCTCATGGTGAAAAGGATGATGGAGATTGAGAATTACATCAAACTTATGATCTCATGAGTGAGATGTCATCAAAGCAATCAGTGGAGATTACTTGAGAAAAGGGGTTTGACAAGGAGAACTAGAAGAAGTTGTTGCACCTTCATTCAAAGGATTGTAAGTACTTTTACTTGTTCTCATTAATAATCAATGCTTGGACTATTTCTTTCAAATTTATGTTCATTCCACATGAGTTTGTCTGTAGTAGATGGATCTATGTTTGATCTAATCTCAGTAGATTAGGAAGTATTTTGTAACTTTGTTTGTTTTACAGGACCTATCAGGGAGCTTAGGATCGAAGCTCAGCTAGGACTTTGCAAGGACAAATGTTGCTAATAAGGTACATATATTTATCCTTCTCTTTCATTTATTAGCTTGATTAGATCTAAAAGGAAGTCAGTGTCCATTTTAAGAACTTTTTTGTCTTGGCCTTAGGAGTCTATAGACCAAGAGGGAATCCACTTGTCCACAGGGGGATTCACCTACAACAGAAATTGGGGACTCTACTAGGGAGGAGCTCTGATTTTTGTTTCCTTTCCCAGATCTTGTTTTATCTCTTTTACCACTCATTTGACCTTATCCATATTGTCATTTTTATTCTTATATTTGTTTGATTGCCTCTTTATTTCATCATGATCACCCTGATTGGCTGAATTTCTTTGATTTTTTGAGTTTCTGGGCATTTTTGTAAGTTTTTGGAGAAGAGCACTCCCCCTTGTTGTTTTCATAGTGCTAGCACTCATGTTTAGCATTACACAGAGTGTTAGAATGCTCTGGTACCCTTTACACCAGAGCACTACCCCATTTTTGTGAGAAATTCTCCACAATTTTCATCTTTTGAAGCTATTTCTTGGTTTTGGCACTTGCTCAGGGTCTCATACTCTCAGTCCATCTTGGTATTGGCCTTCAACACCATGTTTTCTAAGTATTGATCCTCTTTTGTTTGGGAATTTGGCATTTTCTTTCCTTTCCTTGAAGTCGCTCTTTGTCTTTGCTAACCTAGAGTTAACTTGTTTTTTTCTTCTCCTTTATCTGACTGAGTGGAAAATTTTGTGAGGAAATCCAAAGGTCTGTGAACCTTTCCATCTAATATTTAAGGTTAGTTTTCCAACGTTTCTCTTTTGTTTGAGGTTTTTTTGTTCTTGTTTGCAACTTTGGTTATCTTCGTCCTTCTTGTCTATTTCACGACGAGAGCGTATTTTTTGTTTTGTGTGAGGTTTTCTTCTGATTGTTTAATCCTGAAGTCTAATTGACATTTAGAAGTTTTACATTTTATTATCATTCGCATATAATCAAAAGGACATATTTTAGTGATTGGTTTGGATATTAGAAGGCATTTCTGAAATTTTTAGCATTGCATTGGATTTGATTGAGAAACACTTGTATGAGGACATTGCATCTTAGTGTTTGATAGTGAAAACAATTTTTTCTCTTTCCCTTAAATAGTCATTCATCAAAAGACAATGTCTGCTTATCGTTTTTCTTGTGCATTTTTGGGAATTCAGTCATCGTACCATCAGTTTCATTGTCATACACCCTTTGAGTAAAGAATAGTCGTAAAATCATGTCTAATTAAAATTTATCTAGAACATTTTGTTTTTAGGATCTTCCACCAACATTAGAATAGGAATAGCACTTTGGATTAGGCTATGAGTACAGCTCTCCAAATTTTTCGAAACAAACATTAGCATCTTGTGATAGGGAGATAAAATCCAATTGTCATATAGACTTTCTAGGATCCCCCTTTCACACAGGGGTTATGCCCTTTCGGGAGAATTACAGAGATTATCCCTCCGTGGTTCACCTGTTTGTAGTGGTTAGATCGCATATTGGGGGTCACTTGAGGGTATACCCACGATTATTTGTGGGAGCCTCTCGAGTTGATTTCAGACTTGTTATCCTGCCCATACGTTCGGATCGGACTGTCGATTGTACCCTCCCAAGGGATGAATCTGAGTTGGTGTCCTTAGTTACCATAATATTTAGGTACTTACATAAGGTGACAATGAAGGGAAGTCTCACTGTACCTGGAACAGACATTGGTCAAACTCACTCAGGCTCCTTGGAGGGTAAATCCACAATTACTGTGTGGAATCTTGCACCAAGGTGAAAGTCCATTAAGCAGGTCAACTTTGTAACTTTTCCACCATATCCTAGCCCCTTCTTGACTTGATCATGCAACATTGGATTTCATTGCCAACTAGTACGGTCATAGACATAAGTTTTGTCTACTTGATTTTGATTCCTAGATTTTATTAGCCTATGTTGTTTCTTCTTGTTAGTTGGCCCTAGATTTTCGTGTATTGTTATTCTCCAAAATTGAGTCTGTAGATGATAAAGGTCTTCGTCGATTGCATAGGATACAAGGGCTTCCTCCAGAAGGCTACCAACCCTTACCCCCTAACCCTCCAGAAGAAAACTATCGTGGAGAGGTAGAAAATCAATCTGACGCTAGGAGTGTTGTTGTTGCTCCGTTAGACAATTTAGAAGGCACTTTGGTTACATTTGAGAATCCCACTCCTCACACTACATCTGTGTTGGTAACCCCTCTCAAACCAATTTTGCTTCATTTAGAATCCCTTGGGAACGTCATAGATGAAGAGGTCCCACATTTACCTAAGAAAGCATTTACCGAAACATATATGGGATCCACAAAACCAACCTTTGGTGATGAGCATAGGACTCATTTTTGTCCTACCACTACAGTATATAAAAATCCCACACCTACTTGTTCTGTATGGAGGACTTCATCAGGACGTGATCTTTATGAGCATTTTGAATCTATTCGACAACCATTTCATCCTCATGACCCTCCTGTTGAAACTGGGACATCTGGTCAAACTATGAATCACCCCATCGATCAGGTCATTAACCCTACTATTGCATCAACATAAGTATATCCTAATGTTGGACTCATCACCTCTACTCATTCCCAAGGCACTTTGATCCCTACCCCTACTTTTACAAACTTTCACTCTACAGCTCCACTTGTTCCACATGATCTTGCTGGGACATCTTTTCACCCAAGAATGCAAACCCTTTCCAGCCAAATACATTCGACTGAAGGGAAATCACCAACTAGAGTACTTGTACCTCCTATAAGACCACCATCCTATGGTGGGCCTACCCCTCCCAAGGGACAACCCCCTTTTCATGTTCTTCCCGAAGGGAAACATCCCTTTTCCAATCATACCCCAGTCATTAATCCACCGCTGGTAGGGGGGAAACCTTCGTCTATTGGAAACCATTCACAATCCTGGGGAGTATCTTCTAGAGGCACATTTACCCAACCCCATGTTGGGGGGCACTCATATCATAACCCATAAGGAGGAGTATCAAATCCTGTTCCTTCCAAGTCATCTTATGGACAACCTTATCCAGGTGGCATCCCAAACACCACCAAGAGTCCTCAAGGATAGCAACCTTATCCTCCCCATGGGTCTAATGTGTATCCACCTCTAGGATCTACTCCTTACCCTCCTCAAGGTAAAAATGTTCATCCTCTTTATGGGAAAGCAAATCACCCGACTTATAATGCTCAAAACCCATTGGGTTATGCAAATGTTTCTCATCCATTATCGAATCATGTTTATCCTGGTTGGAAACAACCATATGTAGGAGGACCTACTAGTTACAACTATCCACCTAACCCACTTTATGGTCTTACTGGTGTTCCTATTCCACATTAGTATCATCCACAAATTAACCGACAACTACCTTTTCTTGCAACTCTAGATCTCCCAACTTGTCTCAGTTAACTAATGATCCTATTTTTCATTCACCGGTTTGGCCAGTTATTCCAGCTAAACTTCCTTCCAATATTCTAAAATTTGATGGAAAATCTGGAGAAGATCCAAATAACCATGTGATGACTTTCCATTTGTGGTTTTCATCAAACTCCCTCATGGATGATTCTATACATTTGCATCTTTTCCAGCGAACACTTACGGGCTCAGCAGCAAAGTGGTATATTGAACTACCACATGCTTCTTTCCATGATTTCAACTCCCTTGCCATGTCTTTACTCACACACTTTCAACTACCTATTCTCTACGAGACGGGTACTGAACTCTTGACCTCCCTTCATCAAAATTACTTCGTGCATATCTCTAACCATATTCATGAGTGGAGACAATGACGAAGGATGATCAAAGTAATAATTCCTGAAATATTATTGGCGGAGTGGTTTACTAAATCACTTTTACCCCCGATCGCTTGTGATGTCACTATGGGTGGAACGGTCACCGAGGAAGAAACCATTGCTCGAGCTCAATACTTAGATTTGGTTTATTCACAATATGGTACTTTGTATGATTTTATTCCAAATGTTGCTCGAGCTGATACCGATCCATCTAAGCCATCATCCTCATCTCATGTGGATGGTGTTATCGGTTCCATCAAAACTCAATCTACTTCCCAGTCAACCACACTCTCCTCTACCTCCCCCCAAACTTAGATCTCTGAGGTAAATGCAGTTCAATATGCCATTTCACAAGAATCAGGAGGTAAGAAGAAGGCAAAAAATAAATCAAAAAATACCAATAACAATGAACAACCAAAAAATCAATATCAAACACCTGCTACCGAAAATAAACCATAACGAAAACTAAAATTCCTGTGTATCATTTGTGGTGACGATCACTACACTCGAGACTGTCCACATCGTGATGAAGTGGACAAACTTTTCCACAGAAATTCACAACCCATTGTGCTTACTCAGCCTTTTCCATAGCAACAATCCATGGTTTCTCAAACCCCCTCTCTTGGGGGCAGTTCTACCCATTCTCATGATGATGCCTCAACAAGTGCACATATTTATATGTTTAATGGGATTAATTTGACCACTCTATCTAAGACATACGACACACCAGGTAACCCTGACAAAGGAAAAGTCACTAACGGTACCGATACTTTACCGGATCCATCACCGTCCTTCGTTAGTCCTCCACCGGTTAATCCTCCATCTGGACCACTTCAGATTGATAAACCTACGTTCGAATCTATCTTATGCCCTCCTAAGAGCACTATTCATAAATCTACCTTTAATCCTAGTTCACGTGCCGCCCAAAACTACAACATTGTTTAATATTTGTCTCAAGCACCGTGTGATATGTCTACGTTAGAAGTTCTACAACACTACCCCAGTCAATATAGAAAGCTCTTGGCTTCTATTGGCGTTGTTGATCCTGAGTTGTCCAACCATATCATGTTTAAACTAGACAATTATACATCTTGACTCTCCCACCAACTTGCTTTCCAAGTTGATGTTGTTGTTCACAATCAACAAATCCACCGAACTATTTTGGATCAGGGAGCCTCAACTTGTGTCATGTCTTTAGAATGTTCGAAAATTTTAAAATAACCCGCACTTAACAAATCCCCAACGATGTTGCGTGCATTCGATGGGCGAGGTTTTCATCCCCATGGACTTTTATAGTCCCTGCCCATCCAATTGGGTGGAAAAACCATCACTGTTGGTGTCGAGTTGGTCGATGCTCCCCTCGATTACAACTTGTTACTTTGAATAAGTTGGTTTTATGCTATGATTTTTGTTTCCTCGTCGGTGTTTCAATGTGTACAATTTCCTCATCAAGGCAAAATTGTCACTGTTGATCAGTTAGATTTCTGCACAACCAATGCTCACACTCCTGCTACGAACAACATTCCTTTCTTAGGAGACCACAAGATCATGTATGAAAGCATTGGTGTTGGTTTACTGAAAGATTTTATCCTCATGGGTACCTTCCCTACACCACTTCCACCGACTGCACATCATATTTCCACCGTCGATATGATTTCGACTATGGATTATCAATCTTTGGAATCATCTGATCCTTGGATTGTACATAGTCCGTTGGAATTCGATGCACTAGGTGACACTATGCCACTTAGTCCAGCCAAAACCCCATATGTTTCTATCCAATCCACTTCTCCCTCATTGGATGACCAACATCTATTGGCACTCGACAGTTACTCGATGCCATCACGGTTAAGTTCCTTGTCGTCTGCGACTGACTACATTTCCCCAATTTTCCCTCTAATGAATCTATTATGGAAATGTTGAACATTGAAAAGCTACCTCGGGATGATAACCATCATCAATCCTCTTTTCTTCCCCCTCGTGAAGAAATTCGGCCATATATAAAGTCTATCTCCCCTCCTGATGTCAATTTTCCATCGTCTCCCATGCCTTCGACTTCCAATGATTTGGATTTGGTAGTTGACATGGTGATCTCTTCAGTAGGTCTATTGGAGCCTGATCTTCTTACCCCTTTTGAGATCCTCGACATGTATTCCTTCCAGAGTGATTTTCTTCCATCCAGTGAAGATCTCTTGGAAGCCATGATCGATTTTTGTCCCTTGACATGGTGTCCTTCCAACGCGTTATTCTCTTGGAAGCCATGATCAAGAAGAGTCCACGAGCATAGTTTTGCTTCTCTATAGCAATCTCGTTAAAAAATGAAACAGAGGTCACGAGCATAGTTTCTCTTCCTGTAGAAAGCTTGTTAAAAAATGAAACAGAGGTCACGAGCATAGTTTTCCTCTCTGTCGCAAGCTCGTTAAAAAATGAAACAAAAATATGGGGATTGAACCTGGAACCCTGAGGCTAGTTCTTTTCCTTTGAATAGTCACCTTTCATTAAAAACTGAAATAACCACCTCTTTTGAACCTTCATTTTATCCACTCTTATCCTTTTTCTCCGTCTAGTAGATAAATTGGTGACAACCTCAAAGTCAATGAATGAATTGAAGCTTGAAGGGCATGTCTCCATCCTTTGATGATCATTCTGGAGTTAAGCCACTATATTTCAAGCTGGGGGCATACCAAGCTTAGTCTTTGTTCTTTCTTGTGCTTGAAAAAACATGAGAATGTAACCGAGTAGACTTTTATCACTTTTTTGGACTCGCATGGATATATGAAAAAGGAACCCCTTGGAGTCATCTTTAAGCGCTTTTCAGACTCTCTAAACAAGAAAATATTGCTGAGTGATCTTGCTTCCTTTCCCACTCATTAAAAGTTTTGAAAGGGCATCTTTTGAGTGAAAATTTATCTCTTTTTTGGCCTTGCGAGACTAACATTACAAAAAAGGACAACATTGGAGTCATCTTTATGTTGTTTTCAAACTCTCTAAATATGAATAACCACCAAGTTTACCTTCTCTAGACTCATTAAACAATCATACATTGAAGGGACCATACGGGATCGAACCCTTACTTCTTCCAGTTCATTAAACAAAAGAAGAGGGACTTACCGAAGGTGAGTCATATCAAGCACCCTCCTCGAGCTCGCTAAATTAAAAAGAGGTACTCGTCTATCTGGATGGGGGGAAATTTTGAAATAAGCAAGCCAAGAATTTTTTTGAGAACACTACCAGTAGCTCTTACGGTCGCCCTTGAACATGACACTTTGTCTTTGCACGCATTTTAATCCATTGAACCTCTGCACTGAGCCAATCCTCTGAGTTTATTTTACTCCTTTGGGTCACCTGATGAAAGTCATAACATCCACTGCATCATCAAGCTTTGGTCCATGTCACATTTCTGCTATTGTGCCTCAGTGTTCAATGGAAGTATCTGCCTCGAGAGTCAGCCATCATAAATATCTTATTTCAATACCCATGTCAGTCCATGTTCATTTGATCTATCAATTACATCTCTGTGTCTATTTCATGTCATTGATGGGGGATACATCAAGGCCCTCCTTCTATGATTCTATTCCTGTCGATTTCATCACATTATTCGGGAACTAGACTTAGAAACCAGTTAGTACCTTGGGACCTCCACGCCTCAATGGCAGGCCTCCTCGTGGCTGATAGTGGGTTTTCATCATTGACCTATGATCAGATGATTCCATAGATGTTCGAATTCATCTCATCCATTCAAATTCATTGGAATGTACTAGAGTACCTTGGGAATCATTGACATCAATGGTGATCTCCCCCGTGCTTGTTAATGGTTTACATCATTGATCGGTAATCAAGTGGCTTCTACCATGTTTTACATCAGGACATCTATTCACATGGTTAGATTCGTACTACATCGGGTAAGGTAAGAAGACCCTGGGTTGATTCATCACTCTTATATGTACCTTTCCCAGGTACTGAAGGAGTTCTTTTGAACTATGACACATATATTGTTACATAGATCCACTTTGTATTGGTTATGGCTATGTCTTGTCATATCGTAGATCCACTGTGTATTCTTTGTGGCTACGATTAGTTCAGGTCATAGGAGTATATATCCACATTGTATCTACATTAGCTATACCTTTTGTCAATATAATTATGGATCCGCATTGTATTTTATGGCGACCATACCTAAAAAGTCTTTATCACTCAAGCATAGGTATGCCTACCTTGGGTTTGAAACATGTCATAATATTTGTTTGGTGGTTGTGTGCATATTTTTCCAACCTCTCTGCATCCATACCCTTGCAAAAAAAAATCTACAAAGTACTTCAGTCATCACGTCTTCTAACTTCGTACTTTGGGGGGCAATATGTTACACATCAAAATTACTCACTTCAATAGTGTTGCAAGTGTCATCATTACAAGTGTTGTAAGTGTCACATCTTGTCCACAAGTGTCGCATCTTGACTATAAGTGTTGCAAGTGTCATAAACATCATACTCCCATCTTTCCTATGTCATGCCTCTAACGACACCATAAAGACACTTAAGACACCTCAAAGACTAGTTTTGAAGAAGAGAGATCACTTGATAGGGAGTACAAACCTTTTTCCACTGAAAGAACCACTAAAAAATGGATTTTGGAGAGGATCGATCCCCTACCCACTATCAGGGACTGCTAGCGCTCCCTGGGCCTCTTTGGGGGAGTGTTTAAGCACTCTCTACACCATTTTAGGGGAGCGCTACCCTTTTCTGAGCAAGTTTTGGGTTTGTTGAGACAAATCAAGGAAGAATCCCCCTATTCCTGAAGGTGGATGGATTTGAATATATGTTCAAGGCATGATCTTAGGGAATATCCTCAACTGAAGGAGAGGAATCCTCAACTTTTCCCAAATATCTCTCAAGTGGTTGGACCTCTCCAAGGTTATATAAGGAAGCCTCCTCATGGTGAAAAGGATGATAGAGATTGAGAATTACATCAAACTTATGATCTCATGAGTGATATGTCATCAAAGAAATCAGTGGAGATTACTTGAGAAAAGGGGTTGGACAAGGAGAACTCGAAGAAGTTGTTGCACCTTCATTCAAAGGATTGTAAGTACTTTTACTTGTTCTCGTTAATAATCAATTCTTGGCCTGTTTGTTTCAAATTTATGTTCAGTCCACATGAGTTTGTCTGCAATAGATGGATCTATGTTTGAGATAATCTTAGTAGAGTAGGAAGTATTTTGTACCTTTTTTTGTTTTACAGGACCTATCAGGGAGCTCAGGATCGAAGCTCAGCCAGGACTTTGCAAGGACAAACGTCGCTAATAAGGTACATGTCTTTCTCTTTCTCTTTCATTTATTATCTTGATTAGAACTAAAAGGAATTCAGTGTCCATGTTAAGCACTTGTTTGTCTTGGCCTTAGGATTCTAGAGACTAAGAGGGAATCCACTTGACCGCAGGGGGATTCACATACAACATCTTTGTGTACCAGGGGCCTACATATGGATCCAAGGGATGAACTTATTTTATTTTGTCTGCTTCAAGTGTCATAGTGTCCCTCTTTAGTTCAATAACAATGTAGTTATAATAATCCCAATAAATACCAAGTAGTGCAGGATAAGGGTCCTTCTCCCCCATCATTTTGATCACCTCAAAATCAGCTACAATCTTTACTCCTGCAACATCTATATCCACATTCTCCATCCTTCCTATTGGGAAAATACAATACTGATTGGCCATTCTCAATTAGATAGGGGAATTTATCAACTGGGGTTTCCCTAAAGCTTCCCAAGTCTTTTTAGGCAATATGTTAACATCAGATCCTAGATCTAACATAACATCCTTAACCTCAAACTCATCTATATGGGTTGCTAATCTACAATCTTTCCCAGTCTATATTTTCCTTCTCTTCACTCTCTTAGTGCTCTTCTTAGGAATATTAGTCATTATTCTAGCTCCTGGGGATTCCTTCATTCCTAGGACTAGATACAGGGCATTACGCAACTTCTCTATCAGCTGGTCATTCCCAAGAATATTAGAAAATAATTGAAACCAAAGGTCAACTACATTTTGTGACTACTCGGGTTGTCTCATCGGGATTATGGGGTTTCGGGGTGCAAGGGGTGAGGTAGGGAATTGTGAAATCTTAGGATAACTTGTAGGTTGAGGGTATTTTTCTTCTATTTCAGGGGAAGGGATACTATGGAATACTTCTATTGCATTGTTAAAGAATAGATCATGTTTCAGAGGGTCATACATGTCCTCCTTAGGAGTTGGTTTTTGGATCTTAGGTGGATTATTAGCATATCTGCCAGTCTTTTCTCCTCATCAAGTAATGATATTAATCTTGGGTAGATTTCCCTTGACTTCCCTCTTTATCTTTGAACTGATGAATTTGGATCCTCATTAACGTGCCTGATCTTCCCATTTCGCAATTAGATATGGGTAGTCTTCAGTTGTGTGTCCATTGGTTCTACAGTGTGAGCACCATGGTCGTCTCGGTTGAGGAAAATACCTAGCCATGTGACCTTTCTCATCATAATTATAACATCTACTCGGTCCTGTTCTCGCGGTTCTTCCTCTTTTGAAGTCTCCTCCATCCCCACCTCCTCAGCCCTTTCCCAGTCCTTGAGGGGTTTCATTCACCCTGAATGATGGTCGATCCAATATGTCAGCAAGTGTGTCCAACAATCTACACTAATTCATAGCATGTGTGGTAGATGCACAAAACTCATAATGTACAATATTTGGTACTGTAGAATAGTTATGAATAATAGGGCATTGCCTTGGTGTATGCCCATGAATTCGATAGATCTCTCAATACTTAGCTGACTGTGATGCTTGATTTCTTGGAAAGGTATGACATGAGGTTGGGGTATGGAATGGTAAATTTGTAGATACTTGTGCAACTCCACCAGTGTGTTCTGATGAGGGTCCCATCGGATTGTGAGGAGGTCCCATTCCCCTCATACATGGACATTCATTTACTAGATTCCACTCTATGTAGAATTTGGTACATCAGACTTGTGTTCATCCTGGTTTGGGTATCGTCAATTCTTGAATCTTCTCTTTTAGTGACGATATGTTTCCTTGTAGTTGTACTAAATTTGCATCTGTTGTCAGTCTAGTCACCCTTAGGGTCCCTGGATATTATTCCATGGCTTTAATCTTCATTGATTTTTCCAAGGCATCTGTCAAGGAGTATATCCATTGTTTTGTTAAAATAATTTGTGTCAGAGGAAACAATCCATGGATATACCATTCTCTCTGGTGATCTTCATGAATTGGATGCGCTAGCCTCCAATGGAATATTTAAATTTATAACTATATTCCCAAGCTTATTCTCCTTCTCTCTATTGAATCTCATGCAATTCAGACAGAGCTTGTTGTTCTGATTACGGCCGCTTAAAATATGCTATGAATTTTTTCAAGGAGGACCTCAAGGTGGGTATGGATGTGGTCACTAAAATGGATATGGTGAAGGAGGCGAAAAACCACCACATTCTTCAATTGTGGTGAGATTGGTCATGTCTCACAATTCTACACTAAGTTGTGCATGCTATGTGCATATTGTTATAGTCCTGAACATGTAACCTATCATTTTCTAGATTTTCTAAATAAATGGGAGGAAAAGAAGGGTAATTGTAACATGGTACATGTCAAGCCGCACAAAAATAAGAAGAAGAATGGGGAAGTAGACATCTTGGTAGTAACCTATGGAGGGGAAAAGATATGGGTAGAATTTGAGCACAAAGAAGGATCGGGTCAACAAGCAGAGGGAAATATAAGGAAGCCCCCCCAAATCCCTCCTAAGTTTTATTCAACTCAACAAAAGTAGTTTCTACATGATGCGTAGAGAGCCTTGGAAGAATAACGAGTGTGCAAGGAGATGCAACGCATGAATCAAAGGTGTCTTAAGGAGGCACGGGTTCAAGAGGAATTCCATAGGGTGACACATATGTTTCAAGAAGAAGCACGTATCCATGAAGAGGTGTGGTGGGAAACACAAATGGCGTTGGAGGAAGTGTGTGTGCACGAAGAAATAAAATCCGTGATGCAAAGATCTTTGGAGGAAGCATACATGCGTGAATAAATCCAATGCACAACCCAAAGATTGATATAAGAAGCATGTAGATGAAATATTTCATGACACGCTGAGAAGGAAGCATATGAATACTTCCAAGAAGAGTTGCAACTCACAATGTGTGCAAAAGCCTTGCATGACCTCGATTGCATGAAAGAAGTAGAAGATCAAGTCAATACCTTCTTGTACTATTGTTTGCATTTGATAAGAGATATAGAAGTTGCGAGTAATTTGAATCAGATGTTAACTTCTTGCATGAAATAACAAGGAGAGGATACCATCATTGCAGCTCCACTACAAGAAAGGTATGTCTTCTAGGTAAGCAAGAAAAAGTGAATTGGCCTAGAGATTAAGATGACAACAAAGCTCAACAGGTATGATATGGATGGAATATTGTTCGATCTAGGATATGGTGTGGACATTTTACCCTAGAAATCCTAGGAATTGATGGGGAAACCAAAGTTGTTAGGGTAACCCATTCATCTTCAATTAGCCAATGTAAGGTAAAGATATATTATACTAATAGAAAAACAAAAATACTACAAAGAATAACAAAGGAACAACATAGTATATGAAACCACAACACCAAAATAATATTTGTATTGATAGGAAACAATGTTCACTTGCCTCTTCGAGGGGGAAACCTCCAACAAAGAGGATCTCTATTACAATGATTATCAATACAAATACTTATCATTCCCTTGACTCCTATTTACACTAAATCTATCTACTAAAAGAACAATCTAAACGAAAATCTTCAGGAGGCAAAAGCTTCTATTAGGTCTTCTTACATTTGAATTATTCTCCCTTAGTACTAGGAATTATTAATATTGGTCTTAATTACATTAAAAATATATTATTCTACCTATGTGAGGGGTTAGGTAGGTTAGGTCGCTAACATGCCATCCCCCTTAAAAAACAACCTTGTCCTCAAGGCTTGAGATGAGGAAATTGTTGCAAAATGGTAGTTGGTTCCCAGGTGGCATATGCTAGAGTTGTATCTTTCCACTATACTAACACTCCTTTGATGGTGCACTAACAGAGACAATGTCGACACTGGTCCAAGACTGCTTGTGGCTGCAACCATATGAATCCTTCTTCATCCAACTCGGGAAGACTGGTTTGAGTTTGGCACTTAGTTCCAATCACCTTATTTAAGCAGGAGACATGAAAAACATTATGGATCTTAGAATGATTGGGAAACGCAAATTGATAGGCCACCTATCCCACACATTTAATAACTATAAAAGGACCATAAAATTTAGGCGCTAGTTTCTAAAAATGGCCATCCTTGAATGAAGTCTACTTATAAGGTTGCAGTCGAAGAAAATTCTTGGTCCCCTTCAGGAAATTGACATTTTGAGCGACCTTGATCTACTTGTTGCTTCATGTGATTCTGAGCCATGACCAAATTCTCTTTGAGGGTACAAAGAATATCCTCTCAAACTATAAGAGTCTGGTCACTCTCCTGTACCTTCGAGACATCATGCATGTATGAGAGAAATGAAGGTGGTTTTCGTCCATATACTTCTTTAAAAGGAGTCATGCAAGTAGCTTTATGGTAAGAAGTGTTGTACCACCATTCAACTAGGGGTAACCATTGAGACGACTGATTTTTCCTCTCAAATGAAAAACACCTCAAATATGTTTCCTCGAACTTGTTGAAATATTTAGTTTGAACATCGATCTGGGGATGATAGGCTATGTTGATATGAAATTGGGTTCCATGTAGCCTGAACAATTATTTCCAAAAATTGCTAGTAAAAGTGGGATCTCATTTAGAGAAAATGGAATGAGGCATGCCATGAAGCTTGAAGACATGATCCATGAAAATTTGAGCCATAGTGGATGCAGTTAATGGGTGTTGAAGAGAACATAAATGAGCATATTTGGAAAGACAATCAACGACCACCATGATGATGGATTTATTGTCCGATTTAGGCAAGCCAACAATGAAATCCATAGAAATATCCCTCCAAGTAGTGAGTGGAATTGGAAGCGGTTGTAGTGTGCCTGAGGATTTGATTGTTTCTCCCTTGTTGCGTTGGAAGAAATCACATTCCTCCACAAAGGTGTAGACATCCTTCCTCATACCATCCTAGAAAAAAGAACGTTTGACCTTATCATAGGTTTTGGTAAACCTGGAATGCCACATGTGGGTGTAGCATGAAGCTCAGAAAGCACTATATATTTAAGGTGTGATTGTTTTCTTATTACATCGAAAATATATTATTCTACCTAAGTGAGGGGTTAGGTAGTTCAGGTCCCTAACATGTCATCTGCCTTAAAAAACAACTTTGTCCTCAAGGCTTGAGATCAGGAAATTGTTGCAGAATGGTAGTTGGCTCCCAGGTGGTATCTACTAGAGTTATATCTTTCCACTATACTAACACTTTCTTGATGGTGCACTAACAAAGACAATGCCTACACTGGTCCGAGACTACTTGTGGTTGCAACCATATGGATCCTTCTTCATCCAACTCGGGAAGACTGGTTTGATTTTGGCACTTAGTTCCAATCCCCTTATTTAAGCAGGAGACACGAAAAACATGATGGATCTTAGAATGATTGGGAAGAGCTAAGTGATATGCCACCTATCCCACATGTTTAAGAACTATATAAAGACCATAAAATTTAGGCACTAGTTTATGAAAATGGCTAGCCTTGAGTGAAGACTTATTATAAGGTTGCAGTCGAAGAAAATTCTCGGTCCCCTTCAGGAAATTGAAATTTTAAGTGACCTTGATCTTCTTGTTGCTTCACGCGATGCTCAACCATGACCAAATTATCTTTGAGCGTACAAATAATAGCCTCTCAAACTATAAGAGTTTGGTCACTCTCCTGGACCTTCGAGAGAAATGAAGGTGGTTTTTTTCCATATACTGCTTCAAAATGAGTCATGCGACTAGTTGTATGGTAAGAAGTGTTGTACCACCATTCAACTAGGGGTAACCATTGATACGAATGATTTTTCCTCTCAAATGAAAAACACCTCAAATATGTTTCCAAGCACTTGTTGAAAATTTTAGTTTGACCATCAGTATGGGGATGATAGGCTATGCTGATATGCAATTGAGTTCCTTGTAGCTTGAACAATTCTTTTCAAAAATTTCTAGTGAAAGTGGGATCTCATCCAGAGACAATGGAATGAGGAATTCCATGAAGCTTGAAGATATGATCCATGAAAATTTTAGCCACAGTGGATGTAGTGAATGGGTGTTGAAGAGCACATAAATGAGCATATTTGGAAATATGATCAACGACCAACATGATGACAAATTTATTTTTCGATTTATGTCAACCAACAATGAAATCCATAGAAATATCCCACCAAATAGCGAGTGTAATTGGAAGCAGTTGTAGTGTGCCTGAGGATTTGATTGTTTCTCCCTTGTTGCGTTGGAAGAAATCACATTCCTCCACAAAGGTGCGGACGTCCTTCGTCATACCATCCTAGAAAAAAAAGCGTTCGACCCTTTCATAGGTTTTGGTAAACCTGGAATTCCAACTGTGCGTGTAGCATGAAGCTTGGAAAGCACTCTTGTTTTAAGGTGTGACTTTTTTCTTAAATACAGACGGCCTTTGTAGCTAAGATCTTCATTATGACAAGAGTACTCTAGAGAAACAAGAGAATTGTCTTTCAATTGTTGGATCAGATGTGACAGTTTTGGATCTTGCAACAATTCCTAGTGAATAGCTTGGAGCCAACCTGGTACAATGAAGGATAGAGGAAACAAGGACCCTTCACCTTCATATTTCCTTGAAAGAGCATCTGCAACCACATTGTATTTTCCTTTCTTGTAGCTAATCTCATAATCATATCCAAACATGTTGGTCACCCATTTTGGTTGCTTCGGGGATGAAATTCATTGCTCCAGAAAATACTTGAAGCTCTGATGATTTGTCTTAATTTGGAAGCATTGCCCCAATAGATAATGGGGCCAGAGATCCAAAACATGCAAAATGGCCATCATTTCCTTTTCATATATTGATTGGCCCAAATGGCACTCTGACAATTGTTTTCTAGTGAAGGCCAAAGGCCAACCATATTGCATAAGGACATCACCAATTCCTTTCCTTGAAGCATAACATATCCAAGACAAAGGCATTTCTAAAGCTAGGAAGGGACAGGACATGAGTAGTTCACTTAGCCTCTTTCAAGGCTTGAAAGGAGTGATCAGTTGTTGGATTCCAAATGAAAGCATTATTTTTAAGAAGAGAAGTAAGAGGAACTGCAATTTTTCCATAATTCTTAACAAACTTGTGATAATAACATGTTAAACCAAGAAACCCATGCAAACTCTTTAGATTCTTGGGACGAGGCCAATCCTTCTTAGCTTCAATTTTCTTAGGATCCACCCTCACACCATTCTTGCCAACAATATGACCCAAGTACTCCACTTTCAAGGCTCCAAAAGCACATCAATATTGTTTGAGGAAATGTTGGTGTTGAGAGATTATTTGAAGAACTTGATCCACATGGGAAATATGGGCTATCCATGTTTTACTAAAGATGAGAATATCATCAAAGAAAACTAAGAAAAAATGATAGAGAAAAGCATGGAAGACATGATTCATGAGGCTCTAGAAACTGGAGGGAGAAATGCACAATCCAAATCGAATGACCAAGAACTCATAGTGGCCCTCATGGGTACGAAAAGAAGTCTTAGGAATGTCTGCCTCTTTCATATGTATCTAGTGGTAGCCAAAACGGAGATCAATTTTAGTAAAGAATTGGGCATAGCTTAATTGTTATGACCCAATGCCTTAAAAATGATAGGAAATCAATAAAATTCAATCCACTTCGAGGGGGGGGGATCCTTTACAATACATAATGATCCTAATACTAGATATCCTTGATTTGTAAATAGGAGACAAAGGGTTACAATTATAATGAAAGGGTGCAAAGAAGGGTTCTAGTCGACCTACTAGAAATGTGATAATTCAATATCTAGGGCATAATAAGGGGTTTTATACATATCATGGCGATTTATCTAGGGATTAACATGCCCATCCACTTCAAACAAGTTTTTTCCTTAAACATTTTCTACCCACAGATTCTTCTGCATGAAGAACTCATCTTCCCATGTTGCCTCTTCCACTAGTAGGTTCTTCCATTTGAAAAGGTACTATGTAATTGCTTGATTTCTCAGCCACTTAATTCTTGTTTCAAGGATTGTTTCTGGCTCTAGTATGATTTTCCCTTCTTCATTGAGATATGGTAAAAATGTTTGGATCAGGAACTTGTTGTCGATGACCTTCTTTAAGCAAGAAACATGGAATACTGTATGTACACGTGAAGATGGAGAAAACTCCAATTTGTGATCCATACTTCCAATCCTTTGCAAAACCTTATAGGGGCCATAATATATGGGTGCTATTTTTTTTTCCTTATTTATTTGATTGAGGGACATTTGATTGTATGGTTGTAGCCTTAGAAACACCCAATCCCCCACCTTAAATTCCCTTTCCCTGCAATGTTGATCTGCTTGTCGTTTCATCCTATTTTGTGCCATAATCAAGTTGTCCTTCAACAATTTTAGGACCTCTTGTTGGTTCCCTATGTGGTCCTCCACTTCTTGAAACTTTGTATTCCCTTTCAAGGGTGATGTGATGGATGGAGGATGATATCCATAAAGTGCCAAAAATGGGCACATTTTTTATAAAGTATGGAAGGATGTGTTGTACCACCATTCCGCTAAGGGCAATCACTTGACCCATTATGTATGTTTATCGGATGTAAATAAACAAAGATATCCTTCTAGAAATTTATTCACAATATCGGTTTTTCCATCAGATTGAGGGTGTTAAGATGAATTATGAGCCAATTGAGTACCAAAAAAAGAAAATAATTCAGTCCAAAAATTGCCCATGAAAATTGGGTCTCTGTCACTTACAATAATTTTGGGGACTCCATGTAGTTTTTGAATTGTTTCCATGAATGTTGTTTCTAATGTACTTTCTTTAAAAGGATGAGAAAGACAACAAAAATGGGCATACTTTGTTAGTCTATCCATTACTACCATGATGGCGGTCTTTCCTTCTGATTTTGGTAAACCTGTAATAAAATCCATGGAAACTTCTTCCCAACGTTGGCTTGGTATAGCTAATGGTTGTAGGAGACCTGGAGTGTTGATTGTCTCTCCCTTATTTTGTTGGCATACCAGACATTCTCACAAAAAAATTTGAACATAATTTTTAAAACCTTCCTAGAAAAAATCCTTCTGGACCCTATGGTATGTTTTCAAGAATCTTGAATGTCCCCCTATAGGATAAATGTGAAATTCCATAAGGATATTTTATTTGAGTTGGTAATTCGTACATAAGTATAGGAAATCATGATACCATAGAAAAAAATTCTTCCATACAAACTTGTCTATTGAACTGGGGTCTTCATGTAGTTTTTGAATAATCTTGCATACCTATAGATCTTGATTGCATTCTATCTTTGACTCTTCCACCCAATCTGATTGTGGGATATAAATAGCACATAGTGAACCTTTTGTTTCTTCCTCTTTCCTAGAAAGGGTATCTGGCACAACATTATGTTTTCCTTTCTTGTATATAATTTCAAAGTCATAAACCAACATCTTTGTAACCCATCTTTATTGCTCTTCTCAAGATAACCATTTCACCAAAAAGTACTTCTAATTGTCATGATTTTTTTTTACCTTGTAGTGTCTTCCTATTAGGTAGGGGCGTCATTTATGAACTACATGTCGTATTCCCAACATTTATTTTTCATAAATTGGTTTGAATAAGTTTTTTCATTTAAGTTGGTTCTTTCAAAGGCAAGCGGCCTTCCTTCCTACATTAAAATTGCACCAATTCCATGGCCTGAGGCATCACACACCACAATAAATGTTTTTGTGAAGTCCGTTGTGGCCAAGACGAGAGTTTTACACATAACCTCCTTCCTTCTTTAATAATGTTGTTAGAGGTGATGTTATTTGACAATAGTTCTTCAAAAACTTACAATAATAGCCTATCAATCCTAAAAATCCTCTAAGTTTCTTCAAGGTTTTGGGAAATGGCCATTCTCTTATAGATTTAATTTTGTTAGGGTACACTTTTACACCTTCATGAGAGACAATATGACCCAAATATTCCACTTCTTGAACCCTAAAGGAACACTTCGAAGGCTTTGCATAAAGTTGTTTCTCTTCCAATATTTGTAATGCTTTGTCAACATGTTGTACATGCTCTTCCCAAGATTTTTTGTAGATTAGTATGTCATCAAAAAATACTAACACAATTTTTCTAAGGAAGGGATTGAAAATAGAATTCGTCAAACTTTGAAATTTTGAAGGTGCATTAATCATTCCAAATGGCATAACCCAAAATTAATAATGACCTTCATGTGTTCTAAAAGTTGTTTTAGGAATTTATTTCTACCTCATTCTGATTTGATGATATCCCGAACGAAGATCCAACTTAGTAAAGAATTTTTCTCCATGTAATTCATCTAATAATTCATCGATGACAGGGATAGGAAACTTATCTTTGATGGCCATTTTTTTGAGTTGTCTATAATCTGGACACATACATCATGAGCCATCCTTTTTTGTAACCAACACCATTGGTGAAGAGAAAGAACTTTGGTTATGTTGAATGATGCCAGCCTCTAACATTTCCTAGATCATGCATTCAATCTCACTCTTTTGTGCATATGGATACCTACAAGACCTAATTGTTGATACTGAGAGGGGGGTGAATCAGTATCAAGTACAATTTAAAAACCTTTTCCAAATTATACTTAAACCATTCAATTATATCCAATGAGCAATGAAAAATAGTATAAGAGTTACACCAATACACCACAATACACCATGCACAATATATATGAGAAATAATCAATAGTTTTTGTTCAAGGGAAGTAATGACTTCCAAAGGTAGCTACAGATTCCAAATGTAAAGGGAGGGATAAACCTCCAAGAGGAAGATACAATCCTCCAATATAAATAGAGATTTGAGCTCTCTATCCTTGCCCCTTCCTTCCACCCAAGAATATATGAGAGATAATAAAACTTTATTCAATTCTGGTCTGTTCAGAAGACCCAACTTGTACAGCATGCCCCACGCTCAATATTTAACATATGATTCTGAAACTCGCACAA
>ML792260.1:725533-746311 GCA_009831015.1 Picea engelmannii | reverse complement strand
GAACTTGAAACAAAGTTTATGCTTGGAACTTTTTCCCTTGTCTCCTCGACTTTGGAATTTGATCCATCTTGTCGTTCATATCCAAGACCACAATACCTGGGTCTTTCTTCAACAACAATAGGCTCAACAATGCCTTGTGCATGTTTACCTAACCCTTTACCTTCATAGCCCATCTTTAACATCAACTTGGACCCTATTTCCCTTGTGTGATTCTCAAAACCACCCAAACATTCATCTTTAGAGGAATTAGAAGATAAACTAACACTGCATACCTTATGTTCATGCATGTACTTGGTAAGGGTTTCCTTTGCCTCATGGAGTTGAATCTCCATCTCATGCAACCTTGCATGAAACTGTTCTTTCTCCTGCTTCATGGCCATCAACTGCTCTTCAAGGGCTATGTTCTTATTCCTGTCTTCACACATCCCTTTCATCAAATCTATCATGATTATAATTTCTTCTTTAGATAATGAAAATGTATGAGAACTATCAATACTTGAAGCTTCCTCCATCTTTGCAGGATATCAAACTTCAACACAAAACTTGCACAAAAACCAATAGCTAAATCTTCAAGCTATCATTGGCAAACACATGAGCAAAACAAACTTGTGCTCTGATACCACCTGATCTGAAAATAGAATTCTGACTTGTTATTCTATGCAAGCACCCCTACTTCATTAAAATAAACTTTACAGGACCTTGCTTCATGTGTTAAAAATATGCAATATAAACTTATGTGTTAAGTTCATGCTTCTTCATTTAAATGTTTATGTGTGAGGAAATGTTCTTGTAAATGGTTAAATATGTACTTCAAATAAATACACATCAACAATACTTTCAGCAAATAAACCATCAAACTCATAAAAAGAACAAGATGATAAAGGAGTTCACCCCCCTCCGGGCTACATCTCCTTGAGCCTCCATCAATGGACTTGGCTCTCTGGGATTAATTTGTCAAAAGTTCTTTTACAAGATGCTGCTCAACTCCAATGGAAAAACAGACTGCACTATTGAGATCAGAACACATAAAAACCCCAAAATTGACTAATACAACTCTGAAAACGGATCATGGCTCATCCGAGCATGACCTCCTCTACATGTGGCCATAAGCTTCCCTGAGCTTCTCTTTGGAAAAAACACCTGTAAAAGTCCTCAACAGCCTTTGAAACCTGTCCCAATGTGTTCAGAGAATATCGATTAGCCAAAAATGATTATTCAATCACAGAAAACAAATATAGGCTCACCAAACCATGTCCTCCATCAAAGAGGGCTTCAAGTTCCCTAGAGCTTCCTGAAAATTCAATGGTGAAAAACTTGCATAAGAAGTCTTCAAATTGTTGTGAAAATGGCACCAATGGATCCAACACGTCCAAAAACCCCTGGCTGGGCTTTTATGGCACCTCAAACGGCCAAACGATGAAGAAGTTAGGCCTCCTCCATCTTCCTCCTTCAACTTTGCTGGAACTGGCTCTACAAAACGCACCTCTGTGTGCATGAACCAAGAACACGCTCCAAAACGTGCGTTTAAACCTGGCTCTGAACGGTTCCAAAAAATGGTCCAAACTGTAGGACGGTTAGGGCGCCTCCAGCCCCCAACCGCCTAGCTCCTGGGCACATGGTCCATGTGACTGCGCCCTAAGGCAAAACGAGCTAACAGTTTTAAAACCATGCCAACTCCCGCTCCGGTTCACGGGCATATGGTGTAATACATAAAACCATGGGCTATACATATTAAATCCCCCACATGCCATCCATAACCGCACGTATATAAAAGCATTCGATGGTCATACATAACCGTTGGGTTATGTTTTAAGAAACCCGCAATATTAATACATGGTTATACTAATGTTTTAAAAACCACGGGCCAAGTTTAACCCGCGCACAATAATCGGATATACCGCATGGTTATATGCTTTGTAACGGAACCATAGGCCGGGGCTAAGCCCCTTCCTGACCCCCTACCCATTATATACAAATTCGAATTCAAATAATTTGTAAAACGTTATGTGTTAAGAAACATAGTGCGGGCGTAATGGTTAGTCGGACTTTGTTAAAACACTCAACGGTGGAGAGAGGTCCCCGGTTCGAATCCGGTGGACTCACAAAATTTTACACAACGAACCATTAACCAATAAACAAGGGACACGTGGCACCCATGGATTGGGCCACGTGCCCTCATACCATTCGCCACATAAATGACACGTGTCAATACGCTATTCGCCAACATCAACCAATGAAAACGTGCCACGTCATCACCGTACGGTCCAGTCACATGCTGCGTCAGCCTGCCACCTCAGTCGACACGTAGGATGTTGACGTCATCCTGTGCCACGTGTCACCCTTTCAGTGGTGACACGTGTCACCTCCGAATTGGTCAACCGTACGCCCAAAAGTCCAAAAAATGCCTGACACATGTCACTCCCTGGAGCCACCACGTGTCCTGTATGGACCTGCCACGTGTCCTGTATGGACTGTATGGACTTGACACGTGTCCTGTATGGACTGTACGGACAGGTATAGTCAGCATCAAATTTTTGCCTGTTTGGCTCGACGAACAGATCGCGATATATTCTCCATACGGACTCCGTTTGAGAAAGTAAATATATTGTCGGAATCAGGAAGACGAGACAGACGCAATGGCATAGGTTTGATCACATTCCGAGCACTTTGAAAATTGAGCAAAATTTTACCCCCTGGTCCAGATTTTGATCAAGGGGAAAGTGGGCCCCCAGTGGGGGTTCGAGGGTGAAGCCCCAGAAGAAAAAATTGCTTTGTAAAATTATATTGTAAATTCATTGTAAATATGGACCGTTCATTATAAGGTTGCAGATCTAATGGTAGAGATTATGTTAGGGTATTTTTCCCTAGAAGGCAACCTCCTCTTTTATGAGGGAAATGTATCTTGGCTATGGAGTGTGGCAAGTATTGTATTCCGAGAGAGGAGACTGTGAGAGAAATAAGAGGAAGTTACACTGGGTTTTGTTGTAGGTTGTATCCCTTCATTTGTTGGATAATAATAAAGAAAGGACCTGGCAATTTCTCTGGTGGACATAGCCCACATTGGGTGAACCACGTAAATCTGTGTCTCTCTTGTATTGTGTGTCTTCTGTATTTTGTTTCTGCATTTGTTTTATTTTATTGCTTCCCGGTCTTGTTTTTCTAACAACTAAGCTCTTTGGATATGATTATGAGATCATTTACAAGAAGGGCAAAGACAATGTCGTGGCAGATGCACTGTCCTAGAAATATGAAGATGAAGGATCCTTTTTTTCTCTTTCCTTCATTGTACCTGATTGGCTCCAAACTGTGCGCCAGGAATGGTTTCAAGCTCCCAAAAGTTTGCATCTGATCTAGCAATTGCAGAACAAGGCTCCGACTCCCCCAAGGTACTCCTGGCTCCAGGATGAGCATCAATACAAAGGCTTCTTGTATTTAAGTAAACAATCTAAGCTCAAATCCACGATACTTTCTAAGATTCATGCTACACCCATAGCGGGGCACTTAGGGTTCACCAAAACATATGACAAGGTCAAACATTCTTTTTTCTGGGATGGTATGAAACAGGACATCCGTAAGTTTGTCGCTGAATGTGAGGTGTGTCAACGCAACAAGGGAGAAACAATCTAATCTTCGGGCACCCTCGAACCGCTTTCGATTCCCCCTACTATTTGGAAGGATATCTCTATCGACTTTATTACAAGCTTACCCAAATCGGGGAATAAATCAGTCATAATGGTGGTGGTGGAAAGTATGCTCATTTTTGCGCTCTTCACCACCCATTTACGACATCCACGGTGGCTCAAATTTGCATGGACCAGGTCTTCAATCTTCATGGCATGCCGCACTCTATTGTTTCTAATCATGACCCAACTTTCACAAGCAATTTTTGGCAAGAACTGTTTAAGCTCCAAGGCACACAATTGCATCTTAGCTCAGCTTATCATCCCCAGATAGATGGTCAAACAGAATTTGTCAACAAGTGTTTGGAAACATATCTGAGGTGCTTTGCCTCTGAAAAACAACACGAGTGGGCTCAATGGTTACCCCTAACCGAATGGTGGTACAACACTACATACCATACAACCACTCGCATGACTCCTTTTGAAGCGGTATATGGACATAAGCCACCTTCAGTTCTCTCATACTTACCAGGTACCTCGAAGGTCCAGGCGGTTGACCAAACACTTACAGTCTTAGAGGATATTCTTCGTACCCTTATAGAGAACTTGGTCATGGAATAGAATCACATGAAGAAGCAAGCAGATCAAGGTCGCTCTGAATGTCAATTTGCAGAAGGGGATTAGGTGTTTCTGCGACTGCAACCATATAAGAAAACTTCCCTCAAGGACGAGCATTGTTATAATCTAGCGCCCAAATTTTATGGTCCTTACACAGTTCTCAAGCATGTGGGACAAGTCCCATATCAGTTAGCTCTGCCCAGTCAGTCGAAGCTACATCTTTTTTTTCATGTTCCATGCTTGAAGAAGGTGATCAGAACCAGGTGCCAAATTCAAACCAACCTTCCAGAGTTAGCTGAAGAAGGATCCATTTGGCTACAGCCAGAAGCAGTTTTGGACCAGTGTGAGCGTCGCCTACGTCAGAGAACCATCAAGGAAGTGCTAGTACAGTGGAAAGATATGACTCCAGCAGATGCCACTTGGGAACCAACTACTATTCTGCAGCAGTTTCCACATCTCAAGCCTTGAGGACAAGGTTGATTTCAAGGGGGAGGACATGTTAAGGTCCTAACCCGCATATAGGTAGATCAATGTATTCGGATGTAATAAAGGTCAATATTAATAAGGCCTTTCAATAAAATAGAATAAGGCGTATGTAAAAAGACCTAATAGAAGCTTCCACTTCTAGAATGATCTTCTTCTAGATGCTTCTCTTAATAGACATATTTAGTATAAATAAGGGTCGAGGGTATGAAAATCGTAGCTTGGATATTGTTGTAACAGAGCGCTACTCGACTGGAGGTTGCCCCCTCAAAGAGGCTTGTGAACATTTCTTTCTGAATCAAAGTGCTATTTCAGTTGTTGTTCTCATATTATTTCTGTGTTATTGTGGAGATTATGCTAGTTATATTATTGTTATTCTGCCATTTCAAGCATTTTATTTATGTTCTTCATATTTATTATATCTGGTATCTTGCACCACACTACTCAAAACTCTCAACAGTGGGCCAGGCTGAGCTGGGACTAAACTCCACCCGGGTAAAGGAATTCCTAACTAGGATGATGTATCTCAGACAATAAGAAAAACTTTGTCACAGGTGCCAACTCGAACTAACAACCTACAGTCCCTCATTCCCCACATGTCTTTCCCACCCCAGGAAGTGTGCCCCTTCTCTACTCAATAGTCCCTCGACTGCCCCACTTCCTTTCCGGGCTTCAACAATAGAATTGTGGGTGGGAAGTCCCTCCTACGGACTAACACTAAGGGTTTTATCATGCATGCAGAAATTAGCTAAAGACTCTTACCTTTTACCATCATCCCATGCCTAAACCCCCATTACTCATATGTAAATACAAGGCTCAAGAGATTAAGTTGACGTACCTTATTTTTCGTGTTTGATGTCGATCCCTTTCACGCTTGGTCATTCTTTGACTGCAAATGTCCTCCCAACGCTGACCTGCACTCACTAAAGACAAACAAAGAACTCCACATGCATTTGATTTATGAAATAACGGGTTAGAGATTTAATCAATCATACAATCAATATTCCAATAATGAAAATCTCATATAGTAGGACGGGAAAAGCAATTCTTTTATTAACTTCACAATGAAGGATGGATAAAGGTTGGGACAAAGGGAATGCTTAATCGGGTATAGTTTCCTTACTATGATTCTCCTCATTTCAAATGGGACCCTTAACCCTTCTTTTATAGGCTAGAATAAGTTAGGTATTTGGTCGAGTAACCAGCCATGCATGGCCGAAAGGTTTAGTTAACTTACCCAAAGTTGTGTGTTCTATCAACAAATTTCCTTTTTCCATGCTTTTGTAGGTACACGCGGGTTGTCTTGGGTCAACTAGAATGTACACGCGTGCAATAATGAAGCAGGGCACATGGGGCTTATAAAAGGGATTTTTAAGAAGAGTTGTTTAGTAGTGTTTTGGAAAAGAAGGAATCTGAGATGGCCTGAGGCTAGGTAAGCATTTCTGGTGAAAATTAGGGTTATAACAAATGTCCCCTAATGTGTGAGGTTATAACATCATCTGATGGCCGAAATACATTAACAATCTTCACTGATGTTCTGAAAAAGTGAGCCTAGCGACTAGAAATCAGGAGGTGTCGTCTGCAAAATAATAATTGTCTCACCAAGGCAGGCATACCCATGCTTGAGATAAAATAAAATCATGGCTACCAATCAAACACACTATAGAT
This sequence comes from Picea engelmannii, assembly GCA_009831015.1. Lineage (NCBI taxonomy): Eukaryota > Viridiplantae > Streptophyta > Pinopsida > Pinales > Pinaceae > Picea > Picea engelmannii. Next base: position 739,922 of record ML792260.1, on the reverse strand, counting down.
CCATGTCATATAACTATATAAAGTGTATCCAGGATCAATACACAATGGAGATACATCTCGAAATCAAAACGATAAAAATGTAGAGTATTCATCTTCTAGAAGTTGATAAGGCCTGATGGCTAGAGATGAGGTATTCAAAGCTCGAGAAACAACTTCAAAATCTTCAAAACTCAGGTAGGAGTGTAATATGAGTGTACAACTTCACTACCCAAAGGTCTTCGATGGCTCGTCGATCGTGGACTAGAGAATCTTGATGATCAAACTGAAGGCTTCATTGATTTCGAACAAATACTTGATTGGTCTTTGAGGATGGCTGGGCATGAGGGAAAGAGACAAACTAAAGAGGGGCCGACTCAGGCTTGGTAGAACTTCCCTTCAGCAATAGCATGACAAATTATGAGACTCAGGCAGCATGGCATTTGACATAAGTTCACAATGCAGGAGGCAACACAAACTCTCCATATGTTTGGAAGAATAACCAAACGAAGGAGGACACAACTCTATGTAGCGAGAACAAGTTCCCAAGGTCGTATTAAATCCTAGAGCTTGATGAACAAACAAAAGGATGTGCTTTGTCCAAGGGTGACTCATTGTGCTGCCAAAAAAGAAAATACTTTTCCCTTCCTGTTTTTGGGGTATATTTGATTTTTTTGTCCTTTTCAATAATGTTGGAAAGCTTGAAAAATAATAAAAGAATGCTACGCTACAAAGGAGGATCGAGTGTTGCAAACATACTAGTTTCAAGCACACAGAACACAGGGATGTTCAGGGAAAAGGGACATATGCAAGAAAAGGACACTCGGAAAAAATCCTCCAAGGGCCAAAGGTGTCAAGACACAAAGGCAAAGTGCTACAGGGCCTGCATATAAGGCATGCTTTAGATGGTTTAGTTGAGAGAAACATGGAGCCATCATTTGGCCGAATATGCAGGTATGCAAATGCTATTAATAAAACACACAATGGTAACATCCTTCGATGTAATTTTAATGATCCTAGAGAAGATAAGCTCGGTGGTTTTTCATATTTAGAGAGTCTGAAAAACATACAAGGAGACTCCAATGGGGTACCTTTTTCAAAGGTAGTCTAGTCGGTTCGAAAAAGGGGTAAACTAGCACTGACAAGACATCTATTAAAAACCATTTTAATGAGTGTGATAAAGACAAGATTACTCGACCATTTTTTCATTTTTAAGGAGTCTGAAAAAATATTAACTATGGACTCTGTCAGGAATGTTCTTTTGGGCCATTTTAATGAGTGTGAAAGAATAAGGTCACTCAATGATCTTTTCAATTTTAGGGAGTCTGAAAAGAGCTTAACTATGGACTTCGTGGGGTTTCCTTTTTCATAAATTTAGTCCCTCAGGCCCGAAAAAGGGGTAAAATTATACCTGAGGGTACTCCTCTAGAGATTTGAGGCCTCTAGAGTATACCTTTTTTTGTACAGTTGACCATCCAAACCGAAAGAGGGGTAAACTACCGTCAGACAAATGTTCCTTCAAATTTTAGTTTAGCGAGAATGAAGGTCAACAAGATCGCTCGAAAATCTTTTCATGTTTAGAGGGTATGAAAAGGGCTTAAAAGAAGACCCGTTGGGGGTATGACTCATGTATGAAACTGGTTTAGGTAGAGCCTTCTACTAGGCTTAGACCAAGAGTCTCTTCGATAGTCAATTTGGAAAGTTTCTCAAAAGGGAAGAAAACACAAACCACAGTGTAAGTCCTCCCTCGGTATAGAAACTGTAGTCATGGCTTCAAGGATAGCCTCATATGAAGGCAATTCAAAATCCGAGAAATCAAACAAATGAGGGTCGATAGTCCCAAAGGGTGAAGTAAATTGGCCATACTCCATATGGAAATGGAAGTTTTGGCCAGGACTCGTAGAGTCTATCAATGAAGAATCACGAGCACGAGGGCTTGAGGATCTACAAACAACGAGATCAGACTTAGAAGGATACTCAAGCGCACTTGGATCAAGAGAGGGAAACAAGGCTTACCATGCCCCCATTGGATAAACCAATGGATCAATTTTTGAGACCAAGTCTCAAGAGGGAACACATGATTGCACCGGTTCCTGCTCAGAAGAAATTGAACACCGAGGATAAGACGCCACATAATTAACCCGTGGCGGGGTAGAGTCTACACGAACGCTAAGAACATATAAAGGGGTAGTCTGAAATAATGTTGAATTAGGATGGTGATTATCAGATGCCAACTGGTCGATAGTGACAATTCTTCCATTTTGATGGAAATGCATCACCCGGAAGAGTGTAGACACTACAACATTCATAGCATGCCCGAGAAGCATATTGAAATCTAACGAGCCTTGAACCACTATAACATCAACACGGACAATATTCCCACCTAACGAGATAGGAAATTGAGGAAGAACCCCCAAATATTCACTAGGACATCTGTCAAAAGCCAATAGTTTGTGCAAAGAATACACAAGCTTGGGAGATCCCAAGACTTTCCAAACCGAGGAGGATAAAATACTTGCAGAGGCCCCTTCATCCACAATACATCGATAAATGTTTGTTGAATTAACTTCAAACCTTATTTGAAAAGGTGTGGTAGAAGGAAGACGAGGCTCAACAAGGTCATTCCAATCAAAGGAAACCATCCTAGGGCTTGGAGGGGGTGTGCTTAGAACGAGTGGAATTCCCCCTTGTTCTAAAAGTATTGAACCAGAAATGCTAAAAACATAGTCGGTAGACACGTCACTCCCCAAAAGAAGAGTGGGATCATCCGATGACTACATTGGAATGACCACTTTCGTAACCAATGGATGAATAGGTTGTGAGACTACATGGTCTAAAGGCACCTCACCCCCCAAAAGAGGAGTGGGATCAGCCGATGACTGCATTGTCATGACCACTTTCTCAACCAATGGTTGAATGCGCTGAGAGACTACAAGGTCTAAAGGCACCTCACCCCCCAAAAGAGGAGTGGGATCAGCCAATGACTGCATCGGCATGACCACTTTCACAACCAATGGATAAATAGGTTGCAAGACTACATGTTCTAAAGGCACCTCACCCCCCAAAAGAGGAGTGGGATCAGTCGATGACTGCATCGACGTGACCACTTTCTCAACCAATGGTTGAATAGACTGTGAGGAAACCTCAGAAGAATCAGAATCAAAAGATCTTGTGAATAGGGACCACAATCTTTGTACCTCTAGACTCCCAATACATAGATGAGTAAGGTGATCTCCCTTGCAAAGATTACAAAGGAGCTTAGGTTTACGTCTTGTCCGTCTAGGTTTCTCAACAGAATCAATGCCCCCAACATGACTAGCAGTGACTGGACTTTTCCCCTAGAATGACTTGCATAGGGTGGGTGTGTTCCCCCAGCATAACTTGCAGAGACTGGGTGTTGGTATTCAATGTGACTTGCATAGGTTGTCAATCTATCTCCAACATCACTCTCAGAGGTTGGTGATTTCTTCTTCCTATTATTCCTCTTTCTATTTTGTTTAGACTTCTGGTTACTAGTAACTGTACTTTCACCAAATGAGGGAGAAGGAGGAGGATAAGACTTTGTTGATGAAGAAACATCAACAGGGTACCCATGAATTAAGGTGATTAACTGAGAAGCGTCAAGAGAATTTGGGACATTTGGAATGGTACCCAACCAAACCGGTAGTCCCACATTCAACTCAGGAATGTACAAAGTGGCCATCAAAGGGAAATCAATGTTTCTGAAGAAGGGAAAAGCACAAGAATACCCTTGTGAAGGGTTTCCTTGGTTCGTATCATCAAGAACTTTATCCATGACGATCTTATGCACAGTTTCTCCCCTTGCGGTATCGTTCAAGTCCGTAAAAGTCTCATACATTGACTCTAGCGAACCAGCGGTGTCAAAACAATGCCTATAATAAGGCGGCTCCACGTTTCTAAGTGAAAGACCAAAAAGTCCTCACGACTGACAGAGTGGATGGTATACCACCCTAGGTTAGAGACCCAAACTAATTACTGACTAACTCACTATGGAAAACTAGGGAGCACAGAGCACACACTAGAAAAAATCCTAAAGGAAAATCAAGCAAACGACTAACTAGTTGGAAGAACAGTTACACCAACCAACACTAGAGAAACTTACCGGTGCAAGTGCAACTCGAATACAGAAGCACCCTTTGGGTATAATCTACAAAGAATGGCTCGATGTCTACCCTAGGTACCGCAGTATACCCCTGCATTCACCTTTGTAAGTCCCTAGAATAAAGGCAACTAAGTTGTCAGCTCATGAATAGTCACCAGGCGGGTACAATCGACAGTCGGGTAGACCACAATGATTAGGGTATCAATCTCGAAACCTAGAAAGGGTATCAAAATAAAGTGGTCTGGAAGACAACTAAGGACCTCGAACGAATTCGAGACCCACGAAGCTCTATGGCAAATGCAATCGACGGAATCCCAAGACAAGCCCTTTATATGTGTTCTCCACTACGATTGGTCCGACTTTGGAGGGGTTATATTCGCTACCTTTCTGCACGCGACCTTGTGTTTATCCCTTGTGTTAGAGGGGGGTCCCGGATAACTTCCATGATACTGGACATTAACACTCCCTAGCTCAGACTCCAATGTTTGATTCAATGGCCTTGAAGAGTTTCCTCTCCAACTTAATTGAAGGCCCTAACCCTAAACTAGTTGGTTGGCCCTACAAACATAAAAAGTCTAATTAATTTTAGATTAGCGTTCTTTTTAAGGCTTGATTTACTCAAAAAGGGCATGGTAGTGCAACTGATGTTGTTAAGACTCTTGTGAAAAATGATGAAACTTATATGAACACTGGCAAAGAATGATTATATTTCTTATTTTTTTCTTTTTGAAATGCTTTTAAATTTAGAAGAAAACACAACGCTATGCTAATTTTTTTTTTTTTCAAATAACAATGCAAAAAAAAAAGCCAGGAAAGAAAGAGATCTAATAAACTAAGTTTTTTTTTTATATATTTTCTTCCAATCAAAGAAGAAATGACAAAAGATTCTAAAAGAAACTGATGAATGCACGATTCTAAAATTTCAAGCTAAAAATAAGTTAAAAAATCTAGGAAACACAAAAAAGATTTTAAACAAAAAAACAAGCTATGTTGGAATACAACCTAGGCTAAAACTACTTATGATAGAGACCAGAAAGAAACAAGAAAAACCTGGGAAGTAAAAACTTGACAGGGAAGAGGATGACTGCCTCCTCAAAAGTTTCTAGACAGACACACGACTGTCACTTCAACAACCAGCGTATGCACTGGGTTGCCCAAAGACAGGATGTGTATGCACGCGTTCAGACCCACTACAGGCCTCGTGTGCCTTTGGTTTTACTCAAAAAAGGAGGACAAGCAACTAAGCTTAGGCAGGGAGTACTGGTATTGAAAACCAGAACCCCTTAAAGGTGCAAAAACTTACTTTGACAAAGAAGAGGTAAGAAAACTTTAGCAAAACAAATCTAATACTGAGGTTTTTACCAGACTATGGACTGTTCAATTAGATACCTAGAAGGGCCCAGAAGATCCCTGAGAAGGATCACTTCTGCAGGGGAGAGGTTGACTGCCTCTTCCTAAGAAGGATTTCCTGGGTTCTCAGACATGCAGCTAGCACTTCATCAACAGGCATACATACGCGGGATGACTAAAGGTAGGGGCATGCATACATGGGTTGTCCCACTACAAGGCACGCATGCCTTTTAAGACTCTCAAAAATAGAAAAGAAATAGTCTGGTAAGCAGAGCAAGGAAGACTAGTATTGAGAACCAGAACCCCTGAACACTCAGACTTCTTGCAGAAAATAAAAAAAGGTAGTAAAACCAATTTTAAAATACCCAATAAAAAATCCCCAAAGAACCCTAGAGAGTCCCCGGTATAGTCGCCAATTCTATTGTGTGTGGGAAATCCCTCATACAGACCAACACTAAGGGTTTTATCAGGCATGCAGAAATGACTTAAAGATTCTTACTTTTTACCATCATCCCATGCCTAAACCCCCATTACTCATATGTAAATACAAGGCTCAAGAGATTAAGTTGGCGTACCTTATTTTTCATGTTTGATGTCGATCCCTTTTCACGCTTGGTCATTCTTTGACTGCAACTCTCCTCCCAATGCTGACCTGCACTCACTAAAGAAAAACAAAGAACTCCATATGCATTTGATATATGAACTAACAGGTTAGAGATTTAATCAATCATACAATCAATATTCCAATAATGACAATCTCATATAGCGGGACGGGAAAAGAAATTATTTTATTAACTTCACAATGATACCTTACAATGATAAAGTCGGCTACTGCTCCTCGATCCTAATCCTGGGCTCTTCTTCCACTATCTTCCAATTGCTTTGCTCTGTACTTCTCTTTGCACAAGGATGGATAAAGGTTGGGACAAAGGGAATGCTGAATCAGATATAGTTTCTTTACTATGATTCTCCTCCTTTCAAATGGGACCCTAACCCTTCCTTTATAGGCTAGAAGAAGCTAGGTATTTGGTTGAGTGATTGGCCATGCATGGACGAAAGGTTTAGTTAACTTACCCAAAGTTGTGTGTTCCATCAACAACTTTCCTTTTTCCATGCTTTTGTAGGTACATGTGGGCTGTCTTGGATCAGCTAGCGTGTACACGAATGCAGTAATGAAGTAGGGTGCATGGGGATTTATAAAAGGGGTTTTTAAGAAGAGTTGTTCAGTAGTGTTTTGGCAAAGAAGGAATCTGAGATGGACTGAGGCCAGGTAAGCATGTCTGGTGCAAATTAGGGTTATAACAAATAGGTCATATAGGAAGTCTCAGAGACCTGTAGTTGTAGTTTGGCACCTTCAGGAAATCAATTCCTAGCAATTATCTCACCTAGAGAGAATTTCTCATGGGCATGAAAATCCAACTCTTTAATATCCCACAGGACTGACAACCTGCTTCTTCATTTCATCTCCTAAGCTAACCATGTACATGTACAAGTACGGGTATGAGTATAGATACAGGTACAGTGATAGGAAGGTATGGAGGATAGTTGAATGTGTGAGTGTATGATGATGGAATGATGGGAAAATGACCTAAGTCCAAACTATATGTATGCATGTTCCCAACTTGACACTTGTCATGTTGAGAACTACTTTGGCCCACTTGTCCCGATCCTTAGAACTTAGGATAAAATAATTATCCATACTTTATACTTTAAGGAATATTAATAAAATATTCATTTTTGGCTTAATCTCCGTACCTTAGCCCCTTATCCTTAAATTTTATTCCCCTTTCCCTAACTAGTGGATTTTAGCCCCCCATACTCTTTTACATGGTTGGTCAACTTGGTCTGGTGCAGTGATGTGTTTTTTATTAATATTTGTTTGTGATTACATTTACATTTACATTACATATATACTATCCTTTCTGCATCTTGGCTCACCAACCTCAAAAGAAAACATATACACAAAGGCTCTCTGGCCTCAAAATCACATGCACTTAAATTTGTTGGGCGCAGTATCCTGGAATGTGCACACTTCATCATTTTAGTGCGCAGTACATGTGCGCAGTATACCATGGAAGGTGCACAAAAAATTATATCAAACAACTCACCAGCTTAAGTACATTTGTATTTACATTTACATTTTGGTTTCGACCTAGGGATATTACAATAGTCTTCATGAGGTGTAAATATAGTTGAAAACAAAGACCTATGAATCAGGAAGATAATCAGGCTCCATAACCAATAATCTTCCACTTGGAGACTGATCTCAACAACTCCACCGTTTTTGTATCTGCTGAAATATGATCCTTGTTGGACCTGAAAAATTTATCATCTTCACCTTAATGCTTGAAGACCAACTAAAACTGAGCAGGAACTTAGTTTCTCCCTGGTTACTCTCTTTGTTAACATGTCTTGAGGTTTCTGGCTAGTATGTATCTTTTCCAACTTCAAATTTCCATCGTCCAAGATAGATCGTATGAAATTATACCTAAGCTATATATGATTAGTCTTCGAATGGAAGGCTGAGTTCTTTGCAAGATGAATGGCACTCTCACTGTCACAATACAACCTGCTATTCTCCTGCTTCTTTCCCAATTCCTCCATAAACCTCTGTAACCAAATCATTTCTTTACTATCCTTTATAGCAACAAAATACTTTTCTTTTGTTGTTGAAAGTGCAACAACCTTTTTCAATTTCGAAATCCAAATTATTGTTATTCCACCTACAATAAAAACATTCCCTATGATTCTCCTCATGCTATCATTATCACCTGCCATATATGAATCAACATATCCCTGTGGAACAGTTTTTGAACCTCCAAAACATAATGCATGAGTAGAAATACCTCTCAAATACCAGAGAATATGCTTTATTGCCTCTCAATGTTCTTTACCTAGATTGTTCATATACTTGCTCACAACTCTCACTACATGTTCAATATATGGTCTTGTGAAAACCATCACATGCAACAAGCTGCCAACTTCTAATTAATAAGGGACTCTAGAAATATATTTTATCTCCTCCTGTGTCTTGGGACACATTTCCTTGGTTAATTTGAAATGGTTGGCCAAAGGTTTTGGATCCTTCATTCTAAACCTCTCCAACACCTTCTCTATGTACTCACCCCAAGACAATGTCAATTTGTGATTTTTCCTCTCTCTTGTTATTCTCATACCAAGGATTTTCTTTGTAGCACCCAAATCCTTCATCGCAAATGAATTAGATAATTTCTTCTTGAGCACATTTATATCCTGCATATTAGACCCTACAACAAGCATGTCATCTACATACAATAGCAAGATAATATAGCTTCCATTTTCTATCCTTTTAAAATAAATACAGTGATAAAAATGACATCTACTATAACCTTGTTTTGTCATAAACCTGTCAAACTTTAAATACCACTACCTTGGAGGTTTCTTTAGGCCATTCAAGCTCTTCTTCAACCTACATACCAAATTTTCTTTCCCTTTGACCTCATACCCCTGTGGCTACTACATATAAATCTCTTCATCCAAATCCCCATGGAGAAAAGTTGTTTTTACATCTAAATGTTCAAGATTAAAATCTTCTACTATCACAAGACTTAAAATAGTCCTAATTGAAGTCATCTTAACAACAAGAGAAAATATTTCATCAAAATCTATACCTTTATTTTGTGCAAACCCCTTTACAACAAGTCTAGCATTGTACCTTTTTTTTTCCTCCATATTCTTCCTTCAACTTGTAAACACATTTATTATGCAATGCTATTTTTCCTGCAGGAAACTGAACCAAATCCCAAGTCTGTTTATTTACCAAGGAATCCATTTCTTCTTTCATTCCTTGCTCCCACTTCTTTTTAGTGTCTAACTACATTGCCTCTTCATAACATTATGGTTCACCAGAATCAGCCAAAAATAAATAATACAATGAAGGAGAGTATCATTCAAGGGCTCTACTTAACCTGGTGGATCTTCTAACAACACTTGTAGGAGTTTGAGGTAACTTTTGCTCCAATTGTTGTACATTTTGATTTTCTAGTACCTTTGTAATTTGTTTTTCAGTGATCTCATCAAGCACTATGTATTTTGGTTTTTTCTTTTTCCCATTTCTTTCTCTACAACTGATCTTTGTACATGATATTCTCATTGAATATTCCATCTCTACTCCTAATGGTTTTGTGATTTTCATAATCCCATAAGCTATAACCAAAATCATTAACAACGTATCCAATAAAGCTACACTTCTTGGATTTTGACTCAAGCTTTGTTCTATTTTCTTTATCAATATGGACAAATGCTTCACAACCGAAAGTCTTCAAAAAACAATATTTTACCTTTTTGCCTATCCATGCCTCCTCTGGAATTACACCATACAAATATTTCGAAGGTCCTGTTGACACAAAGTTTAATTTTTTACCCTTTTAACCTGAAACTTCACCTTTTTCTAGTCTTGGAGCCGCCCTTAGTCCTAAAAAAGAGTCAAAAGCCTTTTGATTTTTTTTTGGTTTCAGGATTCGACTTTTCATGAGGTATGATCTTTAGTTAGCAACTCCAGAGTCCTGCTACCAAAATCCTGAAAAAGGATTTATATTAAAGTAATAAAAGAGAAAAAAGAAAAAGTGGGTGCTATAAGTCCCAATGCACGTTTCACAAAGTATCCTTTAGTCCTGGTTAATTAAAGTCTTAAACACGATCAACATTTCATTAATCTTTCACAATTTGGGTTTTCCTGTGTCAAAGTGCTTTCAAAATGTTGACCCTCGAGCACCTGATCCCCGAATTTTCAAAAACAAACAATTAATCACTAACCTCAATTAATTAAAGCATTAATATGAGTGATTAGCGCATAAATTAATCCCATCGTGATTTCACGATTCAAGGTTTTCTTATGACATACCTCTTGGGTACAGGATCCCTAAAATTCCGAAATGAGAAATCGCGAAAGTTTAACAAAGTTTAAAACAAAAATAAGTTAGTTTAAAAAGGGATTAATAATGACTAAACTACTTTTCACGTTTCACATTTCAGGATTTGATGAAAGTAGACCTTTCAAAACTCCAGTTTGAAATCGTTGATACGCGACAGTATTAATAACATACAAATGGAGATATTTTTGATATGAAGGTGTATCTCCAGGCGTATCTTCCTAATTAAAATGTTAATTCCTTATCGCCTGTAACAGTACGCTCATCATAAGACAAGATAAAGGCTAATAAACGTTCAATAGTTTGAATTTCATTCTTGTTTTTACAAGGAGGAGTGAGTTGCATTTATCCAGGCTTATATATGTTTCCTCTGCAAACAGGTTTTCAGTCTAAACGCGAACATTATGGCACCTAGAAAGGCACCTAAGAAAAGTGAATAAGTAGCTAAAAGATCGAGCCTAGAAGGAGATGTCCTGTCTGATACTACATCGCATGCCATTGACTCAATGAAATCATGGAGGCAAATTTTCGAAACCTTGGACTACGAAATCAAGAATTTTCCTGATGATTCTGAAAACAAACTCTAGGACATAGCAGAGTTTGAACTTCACAAAGTAGCCACGTGCTCATGACTCATGACATACAACGATATGATCAGTTGGGCTTTAGAGAGGATAGACGTGTAGACGAGAAGCATTTTGGACAGCCAAGGGGTTGTCGTCGGCTCTTTCAGACCAGAGCATATACAAGTAATGTAAAAACTATCTCCCAATTCTAAGTACATTTATAATAAAGAGTTTATAAGTGAATTTCAAAGGAAAGAATGTACAGAGGAAGATCAAACATACCTCGACATAATCAAATACTGGTGGAGACACCCAAAACAATTTAGGGCCGATACCCATAATGTTTATGCCATAGCCTCATTGAATGAGTACATGGTTTATGTGGCCATGATGCTATGTAGAATTTTCGGGAAGAAAAGTCCTACCCATTTCCCTGCAGAATGGGTAACCCTTTTACATGAAGCATCTAAAGGCTATAGCTTCAATTGGAACAAAATTCTATCAAATAAACTAGATAACAAGGTTATGGAGTATCAAACTGTGAGATCCAATGGCTGACCAATAGCCTTTTACATGTTGGCATATATCATGGACGCTATATGTTTCATGACTCATTTCCCTTTGATGAATTGGAGTTGGAACCCAACTTGCACTGAACATATTCATGAATATCATTATAAGCTGTGGGAAGAAAATGATAAGGATTATTTTTACGAATTTTATCATTTCGTGGTGATACTGGTGCATCAGATGCTGTATGGTTGTGCAACCCCTCGTATTTTAGAGTCGATCATAGGAAACCTCAAGGCAGTTTTCAATTGATTTATTGAGGAGAAATTCTCATATATTAGGCTTTTCAGATGTTCTATCCCTCCTCATGCACTTCTAAAATTCCTCCTTGACATAATGGTGTGCAGGGAGGTAGCTCATCAGATAGTAACATGCGGTATTGGGATACAACTAAAGATAGCTTAAAAGACATTTTGGCCAGTCTTTCGCGTACAGATTAGAAGGTTTTCACTACTCAACCTGGGTCATTCCAAGGTTGAAGTTGTAGCTCTAGAGGAGGTCAATTTGGTGGATCTTGAACATAGGAAACATGACCCTTATCAAATAGTGGGAAGCCACATGGCTCACTATGGCATGAAAGCGTTTGAACATGAGGAATTCCCTTGCGATGACATTTTCAAAGGGGTCAAAACCTATGAGAAGGTATTAGACAGGGTACATACATTACCATCCCAATTGCAAACCAATCTTCTAGCCTTCCAGAGACACAAACGAAGTGGTTTTCCCAAGGTATTGCAGGGAAAAGCAACAACACCTCCTCCAGAACAAGAAAACATTCCCACAGGCTTCAGACAGAAAGCACAGGATAAAGCAAGCACCAAGGGAAATCCACAGGGGGCCAAAGGATCTTCACAAAATAAAGAAGTGCCACAGATAGAAAATCCAGGAGTAGAAACATAAATAAGGTTTGGGACACCTCCCGAGTCTAGTCAATCTACCCCCCCTTCATCATCTATTATTCATGTTGATACCCCCAAGACAACAGGGGAAATAAAATCCACAGAGTTGGTTAATCCCATCACTTCCTTGACCCATTTACAGTCTACTTTTTGGCTCCCTCGGATAGGAGTCATATATTCTAGTGACCTCGACCCTATCTCCAGAGAAGAAATACCTCCCTCTGATTACTTCAGTAAAAAGAAGAAGGTTGTATTAAAGGAGGAGATGTATATGAGAGAAAATGGTATGGTAAAGAAACACAGGGTGTTGGTAGATGGGAAAAACTTGGAAGAGGGGTATTTCTCTACAGAGGTAGTGGGCTCCATGGGAGCTCTGGTAACAACAATTCTATTCACCATTAACAATATGAGAACAAGGTTGAAATAAAGTAACCACAAGATAGTCCAGTTGCAAAACCAACTAAAAGATACCGAGAAAAGTATCAAAGAAGAAATAAATAAATGTCTAGAGCAGGCCAGAGTTTCCAACAAGAAAGAAATTGAATCTCTTAAGTCAATTCTAGACAAGATGAACAAGAAGATGCAGACTAGACAAATACAGGTTATTCGACAAGAAGAATCAGAAATACAAGTACGGGCTAAAGTGAATTCAATGAAATGCCAGGTTATAGATTTGAAAGTTTTTCAAGACCAGTCACTGGAAGTACATACAAAGATATAATCTGAGCAATAGAGAGTAATCTCCCAAGTAGAGATTATTTAGAATTATTTTCAAGAAGTAAGCAATGCTCTTGATAATATTATTTTTAAAGAAAAAGAAGTTAAAGAAGCAAGGGCCACTTTCCAAAAAGCAGTAGTATGTTCAGAAAACAAAGAAGTATTGAAAATTCCAAAGCCTTATATCACAGATCATATCAGAGGCGATATCATGCTCAAAGTGTGGGAAACCAACATAGCAGAAAACAATAAAATAGCCAAAGAAATCAAGGAAGATTGTGGAGAAATCTTTGATTTGTTGGACAAGGGATCATTAGGTATTGGAAGAGATAATTGCACTGGGCAATTAGGACAGATAAACATTGTAAGACACCAGTTGAATTTCAAAGAGGGTTTGAATGAAATTCTGATGGAAATTTCACAGTTAAAGGAACTGGATGTTACCCTAATAGATAGGTGGCTAGTGAAGCCAAACTTAAAATTTCAGTCAATTAAGTTTACTGGTAAGGGGATTGAAGACCGGCTTCCAAAAATTCAGAGAAATTTTTATCTATTTGAAGAAAAGGATTTTCCAAAGCCTCCCAGAAATTTTGTACACTTTCTTGAAAAATGTATTGAATGTATTGGGTTGAAAGAAGGAGACACTTCAATAAAACAATGAAGTATCATTTTGAAAACTTATATTATACAGCGATAGGAGAATAAAAGATAATAATGAAAATGGTTGAGGTTTTCATTTTTGTAACTGTTTTCCCCTAGGATTTTGGAAATCACCAACCATCAATGTATGGGTGATCTGGTATAAGGATAATTTCAGGAGACTGCACCAGGGCTTTTTCTAGGCACATTGTAAGGAAGCATTTGAAGATATTTTTGAATTAATACAAATACAGATTGAAGATTCCAGATCTGGTCAAGTTTGAGTTATGTGCTTCTCTGTTGTTTCATATTTTTCATATATCTCTTTGATGAATGCTTAACTACAATTTAGTAGAACCTCTACTGTGGTGATTAATTATTCTCACAATTTAATCATTTATGACTTTTCCTCTGTATCGGCTATCAACAGATGCAAGACCTATAAATATTTTTGTTCGACAACACAGGTATTCCAACAGAGGACGAACATCTTCACTAACCACTCACATAACCAGATCAAAGATCAACACACCGATGTTTTCACGTGGTAAAACCCCTACGGGGAAACATCCACGGCCCCAGCCAACGCGACCACTTGGAGCAGTTTATTAATGCAAAGAAAAAGATTACAGAGAGATT
>ML792260.1:672468-721320 GCA_009831015.1 Picea engelmannii | reverse complement strand
ATTTTTAGCATGAACTTTTTCAAAAAAAGTAACAAAAGAGAGACTTGAACTCAAGACCTCTTACTTAATAAGGCAAGTTTTAACCAACTGATCTAGAAAAACATATTGTAATGTTTAGAAGGAGGATTGGGGGTGTTGTTGTTTTTGTTGTTGTTGTGGAAGACGGCCTTGGAGAGCATGCTCCAAAAAAACGCTTTTCACACAAGAAAAAAATTTCGCTCCGGATTTTGACTGTAATGGCCGTATCTTGGGCAAACGGAAACCTTTTCGAGTGAAACGAAAAGTGTTCTTGAATGAAAAGTGTGCTCGGGACGCAATGGAACAATCATTTCAGCCCATAAATGTACATAAATGCCAGAAAATGGAAATGAGGCAACTCGGCTTCACAATCTCAATCTTCAACAGGAGCGGGTCTTCAAACAGGCTCTAATACTATGTTCGACAACACAGGTATTCCAATAGAGGACGAACACCTTCACTAACCACTCACATAACTAGATCAAAGATCAACACACTGATTTTTTCACGTGGTGAAACCCCTACGGGGAAACATCCACGGCCCCAGCCAACGCGGCCACTTGGAGCAGTTTATTAATGCAAAGAAAAAGATTACAAAGAGATTTTACAAGAGAGTTTCTCACAATCGATCATCGGAAAATGACCCTCCATGCTATTTAAATAGAGATCATGGACCAATCGGGTACTAAGCCATGGATCAATGGCCATTAAGATCGAGGAGAGTATGAACCGTCAGATCACTCTATGTCAGGAACATATCATGACCGTCAGATTGCCTAACTACAAATGCATACTAATTCATAATAAAGAAACACACTTTTACCTAATGACATATTAGACCAAGTAGATCTTAACTAACTCCTAAGTGTCTAAATATCCTAACAATTTTAGATTTCAATATCATATGCTTCATTGAGAGATTTTTATAACTATTTTCTTCTTCTGTCACAAAGTGATATTCCTCTTTA
Source organism: Picea engelmannii (assembly GCA_009831015.1). NCBI lineage: Eukaryota > Viridiplantae > Streptophyta > Pinopsida > Pinales > Pinaceae > Picea > Picea engelmannii. The sequence continues at coordinate 720,334 of ML792260.1, read as the reverse complement.
ATTGATGCCTCACCTTGTTTGGCAACTTTATGTTTTATTTTCATTTCATGCATATTCCCTTTTCAAAATTTAACTCAGATACCAGAAACGGCCTTTAGTTTCATCATACTATTAGTTCAAAGTTTTGGATTTCTTCTTATATGTTTTGAAGCAGAAATAACGAACCCTTAAAAGAAAACACGAGAATTTATATTTTTAGTCTTTATCCCTCATGATTGTTCGAGTTAAAAGACAGCCCATTATCGAGTCTGGATTATTGGATCAAACGAGCATTGCCTTAAACTTATTTAACACCATCTTATAGACAAAAAATAACCGGGTTGAGTTAGAACGTTCATAGGTTGTAATTGAAAGAGATATTAGTGTCTAGGAAAACTGGGAAGATAGACATAGATAGTTAAGGAACCAACCATAGCCCTTTTTTGTATAACTGATTTTCCTATCCTTAGCTTTCTCTATCTTTTCAGATGCCTTGACGGTATAATTTAGATCCTTAAAGTATAAACTCAGGAAAAACAGGTCCTATGTTTATTAAGTAAACAACAATATTTACATCATCTTCCCAAAACTGTAAGGGCAACCCAAAATGAAATCTCATACTGCTTGCATGCTCCATGATTGTCCTGTTCATCCTTTCTGATACACCATTTTCTTGTGGTGTTCCTGGAACTTTTTTCTCTCTATGAATCCCATGGTATGAACAGTAATAATCAAAATCCTTGTTGAAATATTGACCTCCATTGTCTAATCTGAGACACTTCAACATTTTTCCTGTTTCATTCTCAACCAAATCTTTCCATTTCTTAAAAGTATCAAAAACATCATATTTTGGTTGAATGCAATAAACCCAAGTTTTTCTAGTTGCATAATCAATAAAAGTAACATAATAATGAGAGACACCAAGAGATGATACCTGAGTTGGTCCCCATACATCTATATGCACAAGATCTAACCTTTCACTCTTCTTTTCTTTTCGAACTCTGAGAAATCTGTCTCTTTTATGTTTTCCATAAACACAATGTTCACATAAATCCAAATCAATTTGTTTAAGATATGGAATTTGTGAAGTATATGAATCCCCTTCTTACTCATGTGTCCAAGCCTATGATTCCACAGTGATGTATCCACTCCTGTAGAATCTAAAGAGATAGAAGAGTTAGTATTACCAAAATGTACCTACCTTCTCTCTTTTTTCTATCACCAGTGATCCTTTGGTGACCTTCCACACCTTATCTGTAAATATGGATACACAACCTTCACTTTCCAACTGCCCTGTTTAAATTATATTTTTTCTTATACATGGAACATGTCTTACTATTTTCAACAACCATTGGTTTCCATTCCTTTTCTTTATTTTTACCTTTCCCATTCTAACAATTTTGCACGGTGCATCATCACCCAAATGAACCTGTTCAAAATAACCTTCAACATAATATAGAAAATTTTTCGTATGGGGTGTGTGCTCTAAGTGGATATCAGTGGCCACCCACCTATTCCACTGTCTCTAAAAACATTTTTCCACCTTGGCAATTTTTCGACAATTTTTAGGGTTCCAAACTTTTAGGGTTGTTTTAAGGCCCTAAACGATGTTTTTTGGGGATTTGGGGCCCAGGTAACTATTGTAGGAACTTAATTGGGCCATTCAAAAATCGTTCTTCTCGGTTATACCTTTCCAACAGGTTATCGTGTGCCTAAAACAGAGATTGTATGCAAAAGTTACGACCCCGAGAAGTTGATGTACTAACTTAACCCAACGGGGAACACATGACTTTTGGCGCTTCATCTCCTAGGGTTAGGTTTTTGGATGTCTAGGGTTTTTGCATTCATATTTATTGTAAAAAGTCCTTCAGAGCCTCATTGTAGTCATCTTCTTGCGAATGAGTGCAACCGTCACATCTCTTCTCAGAGATAAGATGTCACCATTCTAGCAAGCTTGTTTTATGCTACATTTTACAGTTTCATCTTATTTCCTTATTGAATAGAAACCAATTTTACTGTATATATGTTATTTTGTGTTAAGAATATTTTTATAATAATATGTATTCATTTCGTTCTTCTCATAAAATATGGATCATTGGTATCAAAGAAGTTTGCTCTTTGTCGTTTTTAATGCAAGTCCCCAACGAGGTCAGGGTATAAAGAATTGGGTCTCGAGCTTGTTTCTCTTGAGGAAAAAAACTCTCGCACGTCCAAGTGACCTATCATGGCAGGAGAAAATAAATACGAAGGGATAGGATATCCCTTCAAAATGTTTCTCGAGGAATCCCTCATGCAATAGAGGAATGAGATGATGGATAGTTTTCTGCAAATCCTTCGGCGGCTACCAACATGCAACACATCTTCCTCAAACGGAGGCATCGCCCCATTCAAGGTACAAATCAAGTTCGATATTCCTATATTTGAAGTTTAGATAGAGGAAAATGTTATAGACAAATGGTTGAATCTTCTAGAAGGGTATTTGTCTGTCCATAACTTCTCGAATAGAGACAAGATTACTTTTTAGCTCCTCAAAGTCATTCCCCATGTCAAAGATTGGTGGGAAACTTTCTACGAGAAAAAGGAAACAAAGGAAACCTCATTATTTACAGTTGTGATCACTTGGGAGTCCTTCGGGGATGATATTAAGGAACAATACTACCTTGTTGGAAGTTATGACGACCTATACACAAAATGGACCACACTGCAGCAAGAAAGAGACCAAGCAGTGCCCCAGTTCACAAATATCTTCTATACCTTGCGAAACAAGATGGGTATCAAAGATTCTGAGTGACATATCGTGCTCAAGTATCGCAATGGTCTGCATAGATACATCCAGGATGAAATGGAGTTTTTGGACATCTCATCCTTGGGTGCGGCCTACTGATATTCCATCAAAAATCAAGCAGAAGATCAAACAAAAGACACAACAATTTGGGCCTGGGAACTCCTCAAAGAAAAAGCCAGGAAAAGGTGGCCCCAACCCGCAGAACAAAGGAAAAAGAAAATACAAACCACCTCAAGACAACCAGTCTAGGCCACAAGCAAAGAAGGAGACCGAAAAGACAAAGAAATATACTGGGAAATGGTGTGACTTCCATAAGAGCCCCAGACATAACTCTATTGATTACCACTCAAAGAAGTCATTGGTGGATGAGGTGAAAGCCTATGAATAATATGTGGGTTTCGACTTTGAGTCAGAACCAGAAAGGGGGACACAGATCATTGATGCATAACACAGTGTTATCATTTCTACCACCAAGCTCCATCTCGGTGAACTAGACAAGCCAGAGGAAGGTGAGTGAATTTTTCATTCACAGATGTGGGTAAAGGGTACCCCATTGCACTTCATCGTTGATAGCAGTAGCCAAAAGAACCTCATCTTAGTAGGGGATTTCAAGTGACTCGCTATGCCAACAATGTCGCACCTGCAACCCTACACCATCAGATGGCTCCACCAAGGAAGAGAAATCCATGTCAGCCAACAATGTCCCATGTCATATGGCATCAAGCCCTTCAAAGATGAGGTATTGTGTGATGTTTCCCCTCTCCAAGTTTGTAATGTTCTTTTGGACCAACCATATTTATGGAAACACCATGTTGTATATGAGTCTATGCCTTGCAATTTTATTATTACTTTGAACAAGAAATTGTATAGGATACCCAAGGCGGTCCCACCTAGTTTTATTTCCTTATCTCTACCAAGCAATGCAAGAAGGTCATCTCTGATATGGGGAAGTTTTTATTCTTCGTGATTCTCTCTCAGAATGAACGAAATATCGCAGCCACATCTAGGGTCTCCATGACTAACCTCTCCACACAGCAGAAGCAAGTAGATAATGTCATGGAAGAATACTCTGATATATTCTCCTCACCTATCAGGGTACCTCTGCACTGTCAGGTCAAGCACCCCATTGATCTGACCCTCAGTGCATCGCTTCCCAATGGGCCAGTATACCGTCACTCTCTTTTAGAGAATGAGGATATCAAGCGGGAGATCCAAGAACTTCTCCTCAAGTGGAACATCTGTCCCATATCATCACCTTGTGAGAGCTTAGTCGTGATGGTATAGAAGAAAGATGGAACCTGGTGACTCTGCATTGATTACCGGGTCCTGAACAAAATCATAGTCAGAAACCGGTACCCGATTCCCTGAGTTGATGACCTCCTTAATCATCTCATGGGGGAAAAATAATTCAGTAATATTGATCTAAAGTCTGTCTACCACCAAGTCCCAATAGAATAGATAGATGTATGGAAGACTATCTTCAAATCAAAGGAAGGTATTTTTGAATGGTTGGTAATGCCCTTTGGTTTGAAAAATGCTACAACCACTTTCATGAGGATGATGGACGATATCCTGTGACCATTCACCAATACTTTTGTAGTGGTGTATCTATATGACAATCTCATTTACAACAAGACTTGGGCATAACACTTGCAGCATATTCAACAAGTTTTTCACACCCTATGGCAGCAAAAGATATATCCCAACTTGGAAAAATGATCCTTCGGCATGGACATGGTCCATTATCGAGGCTACATCATTTATCATCATGGTGTACATGTGGATCCAGCCAAGATCCAAGTCATCTGTGACTTGCTAGCCCCAACCACACTCACTCAACTTCAAATCTTCTTGGGCTATTCCAATTTCTACCATAGGTTCATGTTGGGATTCTCACATATTGCATGGGCCCTTAGCCAAATAACCAGGGGTGGTGGTAAGGAGAAATTTGTGTGGGTCTAGTCCCAAAAAAAAGAATTCAATGATTTGAAGCAACTCTTTTACTCAACCCCAATACTTTCACTACTAGAACTGCAACAACCCTTTGAGAATGAGAAAAATGCTTCAAACTATGTTGATAGTTTCGCTGACTGCAAACCTCCTCCCAAGGCTAGCCTGCATTCACAAGCATACAAAAAGGAAACTACAAACATGCATTTCATATAAAAATCATGGGTTAGATGTTAGAATGAAACATAAATTGAATACAAACATTTGATACATCATATTTCGGGACATGAAAAGTATTTCTTTTATTGATATCACAATGTTTACTTACAACAAGGTCGACGACTTCTCAATGAACCTGGTCTAGGATCCTCTTCACTAAGCTCCAAGTGCACCTCCATGTATATTTATCCTCTCACACTTATTCTATGGAAATGGAATGGGCTCTTATGGAGGAAAAAGGGAAAAATGGGGAATTCTGATGAATTTCTCACAACAAGGTTGCAAATGCTTGGGGCAAGGAGGTGATGTGAAACGGGCAGAGTTTCACTGTTCTTATGCTTATATATGGAATGAGACCCAAACACCTCCTTTTATATGAGAAACGAATGGTTATTCGGTTGGGTGATGGGATATAGGTGGTGGATCAGTTGGGAAACTACCCAATAGCCGATAATCTCAATGAATTCCTTGCAACTTTTTAATTTTTGCAACTTTTGCAAGTATATGCAGGTTGTAATGGTGGAGCTAGAATACATATGTGGGTTTTAGTGGTGCAAAAAGCATATGTATGGGGGAAGTAGTCGTGCAGGGTGTGTACATATTCAAAAATAGTGTTTTTAAGAAGAGTTGCTTAGCGATGGCTTGGAAAAATTTGCATGTGAGAGGGCCAAATGCTAGGTCTGCAGGTATGGAGAAAATTAGGGTTATAATAGATGCCCCCTAATTTGTGAGGTCATAAGAGAATCTGATGGATGAAATACATTACAAAATATTCACCAATGTATGAAGCGAGTGAGCCCGGGACCAGAGTTTGGGAGGTGCCATCTGCAAAAATAAAAATTGTCTCTTCGAGGTGAGCATACCCATGCTTAGGATGAAATAAATCGTGGCTTACAATAAAATACACTACATATCCATGTCATATAACTATATAAAGTGTATTCGTGACCAATACACAATGGATATACATCTCAAAATCAAAGATATACATGTATAGTATCCATCTTCAAGAAATCAGTAATGCCTGATGGCTGGAGATGAGGCCTTTAGAGATCAAGAAACAACCTCAAGATATTAAAAGCTCAGGTAGGAGTGTAGTTTGAGTGTATGACTTCACTACCCAGAGGTCTTTGACAACTCATCAGGAATAGTCAATATGATCTCGGTGATCAGGCAGAGAACTTCAGTGATTTCAAACAAGGACTTGATTGGACTTTGGGATGGAAGGGAATGAAGGAAAGAGAAGAATTGTAGAAAGGTAGACTCAGGTTGGGTGAAAATTCCCTTGTAAAAGATCATGAAATATGATCAGACTCAGGCAGCATGACATTGACATAAGTTCATGATGCAGAAGGCAACACAAACTCTCCATGTGCTTGGAAGAATAACCAAACAGAGGAGGACACAACTCTATGTAGCGAGAAAAACTTCCTAAAGTCATATTAAATCCCAAAGCTTGACGAACAAATAGAAAGATTTGCTTTGTCCAAGGGCTGCCAGAAAACTCATTGTGCTGCCAGAAAAGAATATATATTTCTCGTCCTCTTTTTGGGGTATTTTTTTTATTTTTTTGTCTTTTTCAATGTTTTTAAAGATCTTGAAAAAAAATAAAAGAATGGTATGTTACAAAGGAGTAACGAGTGTCGCAAGCATACTAGTTCCAATCTTGAGGAACACACTAATTCTCATAGCAAGGAGACATGTGTAGGAAAAGGACACTCGGAGAAAATTCCTCCATGGTTCAAGGTGTCAGGTCGCAGAAGGAAAGTGCTACAAGGCTTCCGTATAAGGCATGCTTCAAAGGTTCACTTGAGATCAACATGGAGCCTCCATTAGGCCAAAGATGTAGAGATTCAAATGTGATTAGAAAGACATGATGAAACCCCTTCAATGTATTGTTTCACGAGCCCAAAGAAGGTAATATCGATGGTGTTTTCACGTTTAGAGAGTCTAAAAAAATGTAAAAGAAGACTCCACTGGGGTACCTTTTTCGGAAATAGTCTATTCGGTTCCAAAAAGGGGTAAAATTTCACTGAAAAGACGTATATTCAGAACCATTTTAATGAGTGTTACACAGACAAGATCACTCGACAATATTTTCAATTTTAAGGAGTCTGAAAAGAGATTAACTATGGACTCACAACCTTTTTCTAGATTTATTCTCCTTAGAGAACTCTCCCGGTGAGACGAATCTCCCGAGGTGTACCATTTTCCTCCTTAATCCGTAGGCTGGAAAAAGGGGTAAAATCATGCTAGTAGATGTTCTTCTATACCAATTTAACTAGTGTGAAGGGACAAGGTCACTCAACAATCTTTTCAATTTTAAGGAGTCTGAAAAGAGCTTAACTATGGACTCCGTAGGGGATGTTCTTCTGGACCAATTTAATGAGTGTGAAGGAACAACGTCACTCAATGATTTTTTCAATTTTAGGGATTCTGAAAAGAGCTTAACTATGGACTCCGTGGGAGTTCCTTTTTAGCTAATTTAGTCCCTCGGGCCTGAACAAGGGGTAAATGTATACCTGAGAATACTCTTCTAGTGAACCAAAGTTCCTAGAGTATACCTTTGTTCGTAAAATTGACCATCCGAACCGAAAAGGGGTAAACTACCACCAGAGAGATATGCCTTCAAGTTTTAGTTTGGCAAGCGTGAAGGACAACAAAATCGCTCGGAAATATTTTCATGTTTAAAGAGTCTGAAAAGGACTTAAAGAAGACTCCAGGGGGCTATGTCTCATGCATGAAATTGATTCAGGTAGATCCCACTACTAGGGTCAGACCTAGACTCTCTTCAATAGTCAACTTGGAAAGTATCCCAAAAGAGAAGAAAACACAAGCCACGATGTAATTCCTCCCACGGTATAGAAACTGTAGTCATGGCTTCAAGGATAGCCTCATCTGAGGGCATTTCAAAATTTGAGAAATCACGTAGACAAGGGTCGACAGTCCCAAAGGGTGAAGTAAACTAACCATATTCCATAGGATGATGGAGGCTCTAGCCAGGACTAGCAGAGTCTATCAGTGAAGAATCACAAGAATGAGGGCTTGAGGATCTACAAACAACAAGATCAAACTTAGAAGGAGACTCAAGATCAATTGGACCAAGAGGGGGAAGAAAGGGCTCCCATGTCCCCATTGGATAAACCAAAGGATCAATTATTGAGACCATGTCTCGAGAAGGAAAACATGAGTGAACAATTTCCCTCTCAGGGGAAATTGAACACCGAGGATAAAACGCTACATAATTAACCCGTGGCGGGGTATAGTCTACACAAACACTAGGAACATATAAAGGGGAAGCTTGAACTAACACCAAATTAAGATGGTGATTATCAAATGCCAGCTGGTCAATAGTGACAATGCTTCCATTATGAGGGAAATGAATCACCCGAAAGAGCGTAGACACCACAACGTTCATAGAATATACATAATCATGCCCGAGAAGCATATTGAAATATAATGGGCCTTTCACCAATATAACATCGAGAAGGACAATATTCCCACCTAATGAGATAGGAAACTGAGGAAGAATCCCCAAATATTCACTAGGATATATGTCAAAATCCAACAACTCATGCAAAACAGACACAAGCTCAGGAGATCCCAAGACTTTCCAAACCGAGGAGGATAAAATACTTGTAGAGGCTCCTTCATCCACAATACATCGATAAATGTTTGTTTAATTAACTTCAACCCTAATTTGAAAAGGTACAGAAGAAGGAATATGAGGCTCAACAAGTTCATTCCAATCAAAGGAAACCATCCTAGGGCTTGGAGGGGGTTTTCTCAAAGTGAGCGGAATGCCCCCTTATTCTGAAAGTACTGAACTAGAAATGATAAAAACATATTTGGTAGACACGTCACTCCCCAAGAGAAGAGTGGGATCAACTGAATAGTGTATCAGTGTGACCACTTTGGTAGACTCGACACTCTCCAAGAGAAGAGTGGGATCAACCAAAGACTTCATTGGCATGACCTCTTTCTCAACCAATGGATGAATAACCTGCGAGACTACATGGCCTAAAGGCACCTCACCCCCCAAAAGAGGAGTGGGATCAACCGACGACAACATCAACATGACCACTTTCTAAACCAATGGCTGAATAGGCTGGGAGACTACATGGTCTAAAGGCACCTCACCCCCAAAAAGAGGAATGGGATCAGCTAATGACTGCATCGGCATGACCACTTTCTCAAGCAATGATTGAATAGACTATGAGGAAACCTTAGAAGACTCAGAATCAAAAGAGATTTCAGACAGGGACCACAATCTTTGTACCTATAGAAGGCTAGGGCATAAATGAGTAAGGTGATCTCCCATGCAAAGCTTATAAGGGAACTTAGGCTTACGTCCTATCCATCTAGGCTTCTCAAAAGAATCAATGCCCCCAACATGACTAACAGTGGATGGTTGCACGTCTCCAACATGACTTGAAGAGGTTGGTGATTGGTCGATAACATGACTCACAGAGGCTACAGACCTATTGCCAGTATGACTAGTAGTGACTGGACTTTTTCCCCCAACATGACTTACAGAGGCTGGGTTCTTGCCCCCATCATGACTTGTAGAGGATGGGTCTTAGTATTGAGCATGACTTATAGAGTTTGAAGACCTATATCCAACATGACTTGCAGAAGTTGGTGATTTCTTCTTCTATTCTTCCTCTTTCTATTTCGTTTAGACTTCTACTTACTAGTAACTATACTTTCACCAGAGGTGGGAGAAGGAGGAGGAGAATAATTTGTTGATGAAGGAACATCAACATGGTTCCCATGACATAAAGTTCTTAATTGAGAAGATTCAAGAGAATTCAGGACATTTGGAATGGTACCCAACCAAACCGGTAGTCCCACATTCAACCCAGGAATGTACAAAGTGGCCATCAAAGGGACACCAACGTTTCTGAAGAAAGGAAAAGTAGAAGAATCCCCTTGCAAAGTGGTTCCTTGGTTGGTATCGTCAAGAAATTTATCCATGAATATCTTATGCACAGGTTCCCCCCTTATGGGATCTTTCAAGTTTGTAAAAGTCTCACACACTGACTCTAGCGAACCAGTGTTATAAAAACAACGCCTATAAAGAGGCGGTTCCATGTTTTTAAGCAGAGTACCAAACATTCCTCACGACCAATGGAGTTGGAAGTCTACCACCTTAGCTTAGAGACCCAAATAAATGACTGACTACCTCATTATGGAAAACTAGGGAGCATAGAGCACACACTAAAAATTCCTAAAGGAAAATCAAGCAGACCACTATCTAGTAGGAAGAATAGTTACGCCAACCAACACTAAAGAAACTTACCGGTGCAAGTGAAACTTGAACATGGAAGCACCCTCTGGGTATACTCTGCAAAGCATGGCACGATATCTACCCTAGGTACCTTGGTATACCCCCGCAGTCACCTGTGTAAGTCCATATAATATGGGAAACTAAGTTTCCATCTCATAAACAGTCCCCGGGCGGCTATAGTCGACAGTCAAGTGGACCGCAATGAGAAGGGTAACAATCTTGAAACCTACCGAGTGTATAGAAAGAAAGTGGTCTGGAAGACAACTGAGGATCTTGAATAGATTCGAGATCCACGAAGATTCGTAGGCAAATGCAACTGATAGTATCCCATGACAAGTCCTCAATATGCATTCCCCACTACGCTTGGTCTGACTTTGGAGGGGTTATCTCCATTTCCTTTCCTCATGCGACCTCATTTTTAGACCCTATGTTAGAGGGGGGTTCCGGATAACTTTCACGTTTACTGGAATTTTTACATTCCCTAGCTCTGACTCTTGTTGTTCCTGAGTCTGTACTTAAGGCTTAAACGTACAGTGTCAAGGCATCCAAAAGTAGGTGAAAGATTGGTAAGAGGGTAACGTCAACCTTCGGTGAAGGAAACTAGGGAAGATTTCTATGTTGGCATTGTCTAGCTTCCAACTGTTCCTGAATAGTTATATCTTGTTCAATGGCTTCCCATGAATGTTCAAGTTTGTCCCGGTTATTGGCAGTTTTAAGGATTATGTCAAAAAGGTTTAAGGCAATATGCGTTTGGTTCGATAGTCCAGGTTCGATATTAGGCTGTGTTGCTGCAGGGACAGTCATGGAGGAACAATAAGAGTATGAAAGGATTTAAAGAGAGATTAAATGTTGTCTCGATTTGGTCGAATAAAAGAAAATTTAACGTTATAGGAACAAAATAGAAATGCAAATTGAAGGCTCTTTCCCGTAACTGTATTATATTTTAATAAAAGGTGTGAGATGAGAGAAATACATTTAGCTACATATAACGCAAGGTTTCTGTTAAAGAAAAAACTCACATATAAACAGAAGAGGAAATTAGTAAGAAAATAACTGACATAGCAAAGAATATATATAGAATTATGAAAGTGCAGATTGGTCTTACACCCGCTGATAGCTGGTGCAGAGGAAAGACAATAAACAATTGCAGAAAACCGAAATCCTTTCGTTATAGTAGTGGTCGTACTAAAGTATAACGAAGCACATTAATTATGAATAATGGAAAGAAATGAAACATGAAATAAAAAGAAACAAACTTGTAACACAGTCTTTACGGAATCAAGAATCTCCAGATTTGCTTATATTAACTTCTTGAATGCAAAAACTCTATTACAATCAACACAAAAAGGTCCAGCCCTGTTTTTTCCTTTCTGTGATATATTTATACAACTTTACAGATCAGTTAGAATCTCAACGGTTTCACAAATTCAGTTACAACCGAGAGGAGCACAATCACTCCCTTTCTCATACTCTATTTTCAATTGGTGCCAAGTGCTCGTCTTCGCGCGGATTCGGTGCAGGCGCTACATTTTTCCACAAACTGAGATACGAGCTACGAAGGTTCTGCTTGACAGCTGGCCTCGGCGAAGTAACATTCTCGAGCTAACTGCTACAACTTGTCTCCCATTTGTGCATCGACGATGTCAAGGGCACTTAGTTGTGCGTTGGGTTGGATTAAGTGCTTGTCAACTTGAGCCATGTCCACCCTGTCCATCTGAGAGATATTTGCTGAATCTCTCTCATTCTTCTCTTTCAAATCGAGTGAGATTTGTTCCACATTCATTTGCCTTAATGTTTCTATGTCGCCTCCACTCTCCATACCCAACAGCTCGCCATCTATAGCATTGAAGGCTTCTTCTAATGAATTGGTTACTTTTTGTGCCTGTTCCTTTCCTAGGGTAATGTTATGTTCCCAATCCTTCAATAGCATGTTACCTATAGTTTGTTCTGAGATGGTGAGTCCGGGAGAACCTGTCGAAACTCTATTGTCAGTAGCTATCACCGCCTCCTGAAAGGCGACCCGAGCTGCTTCTGCATTCCTTTCTCTGATAGTCAGGTTCTCGGAACTCCGATGCATCAATAGGCAATCCTCTCGAATCACTCCCACTTTGTCTAGCAAACTCTGTTGTACAGAAGAGATCCTGCTCCGAATATCGATCGCTCGGGATTTAAACCCCTTGACATCGATCACCCTGCTTTCAACAACCTCTACCTGAGCCTGCAGCTCTACGATCATAGTCCTCTGTTGACCCGCCTGTGTCCGACCATCTCGAATCACTAGATGTGCTTGCTCCAGCTTGGCTTTGAGCACTTCTATTTCATTTTTGTCGGCCACTCTAGCCTGTTCTATCTCCATGCTGGCCCGACCTTTAGCATTCTCTGCGGCTGTAGCCAATCTAGCCTCGAGGGTCCTGATTAGGCGATTTTTCCTTTTTAGTTGGTTATTCAAAATCCCAACTGAGAATTGATTTGCTGAAGCGTATGCCCCCAGTGTTCCCACGATTTCAGTGGCGAGTTGGTCACTTTTCTTATTTTTGCCATCTATCATGATTTTATATTTTTTCGCAGTGGACTCTCCCTCTTGATAGAACTCTCTTTTCACTACCGCCTTTCTCTTTTTTCAAAAAAGAACTCATTTGGAGGGAGTTCCTTGGCTCTTATGGGCCTTAGTTCTTCATCAAATATCCATCCCTAGCTGACATTTCCCTGTGCCGACTGCAAGGGTGTGACCGAGGTGATGGGCTCTCCTATTTGTTTTGCCGATTCTTTTGGAGTATCGACAGGGTTCTGCTCCTTTGGCATACCTAGAGTTTCTCTTTCAGTCTCCGGCATCTATTTCCTCGGCGGGTCTGGAGTTTTTTCTTCAGCCTCCAAATTCTGTTTTCTTGGCAGGTCCAGAGTCTTCTCTTTTGCTTTGGAATTGCTCGTTTTCTCCCCTTCCTGGTGTTGTCCAAGGTTAGACATTACGTCTGCAGAATCTTCAGCGTCCTTCTGTTTTGTCTCGGCAACGGCCGAACCTCCCAACACAGCGGGGAGACATTTTCATCTATGTTCCTCGAATTTTAATACAGATGTTGTGTCTTCGGGTGCTAATGATTGGATCCGGGCTAGAACTTCTTCATAAGATCTCGCCCCTCGGAAAACGTCGTCCAAGGGATAATTTTCATGTTTGAATATCTTGAGCCCATAATGAGCCAAATGATTGCTCACAACCCTCTATGGATCATGTTTCTTAATCTTGATGGAGACCAAACTTAGGTCCTCCAAGGCAGCAACCTCGGCTTTGGCATGCCCGAAATCTAATAAAGAATAAGAATTCAGCCGAATGGGAAAATAAGGCCCTACCTTCTTTGAGTAACCCTTGAGTTCTTTGCTCACCCCTCCAATTACCGTTTTCCAGGTGACCTCTCGACAATCCAGCTTATTGGGGATGAACAAGGGAAGCGCGTGAGGGGGAACAGAAGCCCCGAAAACTCTAAAATACAAAAACTCTGCCTCCACATACCAATCCGCGATGCCACTCAGACCTGTTGCAATGTTGTCCGAGACGCGAGGTGGTGGGTGCCCAAAGATGGTGATATGCAGGGGTACCATCACCCAATTAAAAATCTCATATGTGAACTTTTGTTCTTTATTATCACATAATTTGTCATGATACTCATGCATGGGTTTTTATTGGGTTGGATTCCAAGCCCAACTCATCAAGGGGAATTGTGTCCTGGAACATACCGCGTCCATGATATATGCTGACATGAAAAACGAGGACAGTGTCCCACTTGCCTTCTGCTCCCGATACTCTGTGACTCTGTTGGCCAAAATGTCTGAGAGCATATTTGCCCAATTAAATGAGCAACCTTCTGTGACCCGAAACATGAGAGGCACCCATGTGATGTAGAAATGCAATGTGTCTTCTCGCCCAAATAGCCGACATGTCATCATGGCCACATATTTATACTGTGGCTCCAAAGAAGAGATAGAATAAACGCCCTGGTCATTTTCTCTGAATTTCCCAGCACGGGAAACCTAATTTTTGATCAAACTGGGCATGGTTTTGTTGTACTGGATGCACTCTTTCTCTTTGAATTCCTCCAAGAAATCGGCACCATATGTATATTCAGATGTAGAAGGTAGCTTGTACATGGTTTGTAAATGCTCGGGCCTAAAAGTTTCGACAGTAACTCGCTGGTTGTTCATGATCGTCCTGGTAGGTAAGTCTACGTGGTCCAATGCCCACCAGATCATGTCGTAATACGGAAGCAACCGTGGCCTGGTTGCTACTTTGTGCATCCCAGATTGGACGATTATCTTGTACTTTGTGTGTAGATCATCCCTTTTGATGTCATCGGAGTCGTCTGAGTAATCTACCAATTCTGCTTGCAGAACATTTGACACAAATGACCAGTCGGGAATCGATTCGACACTTCAGGGTGAAGTATCGGCGACGTTGTCTGAGCCCTGTCCCGTGACTTCGACATTTTCCTTTGCTTCTTTCCGTAGAGCCATGGCCGCAGTTTGTGTTTTCTCTCTCCTTCGATAGAACTGCGTATACATGCAGAAAGTAGTTAACTCAGAAACGATGAGCTCCACGTGCTATGAAAAATGCATAATGAAATGTAGCTCTTGCATATATTTGAAAAAACGGTACCTTTCAAAACAAGCCTGTCAATTCGAAATTAGAAATAAACTTATGCCGTAAAAAATATGATCTTACATATAGATTTACCTTATCTTCCCATTAATGTCATAAATTTTGGTGGTTTGACAGTCAGTCCGAGTATGGAGAGCAAATAATTACCTCGGGAAATGTGCAAGCCTCGATGCGTGGGACATTTCTTGCTTTATTTTAAAATATAAAAAATTAGCAACGTTAATAACTTTCTCGCTGTTCCCTGCATCGTGGATTTCCTTTTAACATTTTGAGTCTTCAACTCGCGAGACTGCGAGGACTGATTTTGGCTTAATTAACAGTAATCACGATTTGGAGCACCATTAATTTCATAATCTTTATTCGCCATATCGCGACTCGAAACTTCGAAGGCAAGTTTCTGGGAGATTGGTATGCTGAGTCGCGAAACCGCGAGATGGCGATAATTAAGGCTCAATTTAGGGGAAGAAAATCTTAGATTAGGTGACTAATTAATCTTTCTATAATTACGTCGCGACTTCATGAGTCGGGATTTTAGACGCCGTAACTTTCGAAAAGATAGCGCCGAGTGGCGAGATGCCGAGAAAAGATTTAACCATGGTTATCTTTTTACCTTTAATCCTTGGCCAGGGTTATCACAAAGTACCTCGTGTTCTTGGTTCTCGGGGCTGTAAAAAAGAAAATTTGAGTTTGACAAACATCAAGGCACGAAACCTTGACGACGTCTAATCACTGAGTTAAAAGACTTTACCCTGGTTTCTATCTTGAGTGAAAATTTAAAATGAGTTCGTCGTTTCATGACTCGGGACGTGTGAATTCAAGGATTAAAGTATCCGACTTGCGAGATCCTGAAATAAAACAAAAAGATCGAACGTTCTTACAAAAGTGGACTTGTTTTGAGGGTATAAAAAGCATCGCTGCTTATTCGACAAGGTTGCAGAGTCTTCAAAGCTTCGGGGGGGGGAATCCAAAGGACAAATTTAGATTTCAAGTATCAAAAATTGAAAATTGTGAAGGATAAAAATAAAACTAGGGCGGCTCCAACATAAGCTCCAACTAGGGAACCCGCCTTCTTGTGAGGCGGGAAGAACAGTAGACCACGTGCCAATATTGGGTAAATGGAGTCAGAAGCTCAAACATGTGGAAAAATTCCAAGGAAAAAGGATCGAAGGGGGAAAAAGACTTTGTTTTTTACCTCGAGAAGTTTTTTCAAAATCAGATACTCTTTCCAAGCACAACTGTAGTCTCCTTCACAATTTTCCCTTTCCCACTACTAACTTTGGGTAAGTTTCAAGATAGTCGAAACGACCCTAGGAGATTCAACAGATCTTGAGTCTCTCGGCCTGCATCAAAAGAATGAGATTATATATTTTTAAATTGGGAAGTCCCGTTTGAATTTGGGATATTGATCAGGTTTTTAGAAAGCATGGTTACCATAGTAGAGTGATGTTCATGTATAATAGCCTTATAGATAGCTCAGACATTGCTTCACTACCAGCGAGCCTGTTTAGTACCCTGGTGAAGTTGTCTGGCCCCTTTCACTGAATTTCCTTTCACAACTTCGAAAAATATTTATGCATTTAAATGCTGAGACGAGGGAAATCATTTCTGAATTTCCTTTCATCGTCTTCCTGGACTAGGTGGGGGCAATCATTTCTGAATTTCCTTTCACCTCCTGTCTTATAATTTACTTTTTGAGCACGAATATGGGGGCAATCAGTTTGTATCAGGGCTGATATCTGTGTAATATTTTGTATCAGAGGTCTGTCAACTCATTTTGATTACTTGGTACCAGGATTCCCTTGACCTTCACAACACCTTCGTTCTTAGGGAAAAAAGGAAATTATATTTTTTAAGGGGCATCCCATTTGAGAAAGCTTTGATTCTTCTGACGCTGTTGAAAAATCTAGGAAAGTTATGATCGCTCTAAACGTTCCTTCGTTTAGAAGAAGATCAAGTAGTTATGAAGACCTATTTTCCTATCAAGATCTGTTTCGAAACCCCGAGGTTTAAAACGAAAAACTTATATCCCTTCACAATGACTCAGAAAGATGATGATTTGTTAAAAGTTAGACTCGGAGATGGACAGGATATAAGGCAGCAATTTAGTGACTGAAAACAAAAAAAGTCAATACAGTTCAAGACTGTCTTTTATAGATATCTTTGGGAACAGTTATTCTGACTGAATGTTTTTATATTTAGCGTATTCATTCAAATTACTTTAACTCGAAGATTATCCAACCAGCAATAATCTTGCTATCTAACGTTTTAGCCGACACTGCAAATTTGAAAAATGTTACCTTGGTTTACTTTAAACAGTCTTTTATAACCTGTGTATTTCGAAAGCTCACCTTTATCTTTTCGTTTCACTTTATTTGTGCATTATGAAACTATTTTAGGTATCACCTTCTTTATGTCACACTATTTCTAACACCGACCTGCAAATTACTTTTCCTGCTAGTTTCATCTACAGCTGGAATCCTGTAAAAAGAAAATACGAATCTTATTGGAAATGTGTCGAGAGTTTAGGAACAAAAAACCAAAAATTAAAAGTAAATGTTCAAATGAAAATATTCGTATGTACAAAACATGAAATTTTTTTATTTACAATTTTTTTTTTTTTTTTTTACAATTGTTATGTCATGTAATGTTTCAGATAGTGCCCGTTGACAGGGGCACTGAGGACTTCTCCGTCTATATTTTCCAGAAGAAAGGAATTTTTCCCTTCTGGAGTCGAGACCCTGAATGGTCTATACCAAAGGTGGTCAAATTTTCTATGCTTCGAGGCTTCTTCCCTTCTCGCATCCCATCTTAATACTAAGTCACCTGGGAGGAATTCTTTGTCTTTTGCCTTGAGGTCAAACAATGCTTTCATATCATCTTGGTACTTCTGCATTTTATCATCAACTTCCACTCTATGCTGTTGAACCTCGATCAGTTGATTAATTCTCCTGGTTACATGATTGGGTTCTTCGTTTTGATCCTGCCATAAATTCATCACTGGTAACGCTAGGTTTATAGGTAGAATAACATCTGTGCCATAGACCATTTGAAACGGGAAAATGTCGATAGACCTTTTAGTGCTGATGCGGTTTGCCCACAATGTGTACTTCAAGTGCACATGCCAGGACCTTTTATTTTCATCCAGTACCTTCTTGATTATGTTTACCAGGCTCTTGTTGGATGATTCAGCCAATCCATTTCCCTGAGGGTAATAAGCAGTGGAATGGCCGAGAACGATATTGTACTTCTGATAGAAGCTGATCATAGCCATGGACTTGAAGGCCTGGGCATTATCGGTAACTATTTTTCGGGGACACCCGAATCTTAACAAGATATTGTCCTCCAAGAAATCGATTACCACCGAGTTTGTTGCCCTTTTGGTTGGAATGGCTTCCACCCACTTAGTAAAATAATCCGTAGCTGTTAGAATCCATTTATGCTGAGCACTGGAATGGGGATTAATTTCACCTATAAAGTCTAGACCCCATTGTTGAAATGGAGCTTCAATTTTGACTAGAACAAGTGGCAGTGCAGGGAGTTTTTGTTTACCAGCGAATATTTGACACAGGTTGCAGGCACGCACTTTGGCATTGACGTCCGAAAATAGCTTCGGCCAATAGTATCTGGCCCTCAAGATCTTGTAGGCTGTGGCTCTCCATGCGTGGTGTCCTCCATAGACTCCTTCGTGAAATTCCTCTATAACCCATGGAGTTTCCGACTCAACCAAACAGACTAGTAGGAACCTGAGTGGATCCTTCCAGTATAGCTGATTTTCGGCGATGCAATATTTTACAGCATGGAGTTTTAAAGTTCTACATTTCGCTAGTGATAGTCCATTTGGACATTTCAGGTTTAACAAGTAGAACACTATGTCTTTATACCAGCCTGATGATATGAACTTTTTTTCGACTTTGCTTGGATTTGTCTGGTCATTCGGCTCGTGCAGGTGTGTGTCTCTGTCTTCCCCTTGGAGGCAATTAATATCAAGAGCTCTAAGATTCGACTCAGCCAATAGTTTGGCCAGACCCTGCCCCTTTATCAATTTAGTCGGCTTGACTTCCAGATCTAATTCTTGTATTTTAGCAAGCCAGCGCCCTCATTTTCCATCACTATCTGGCTGTACCAATAGATCTTTCACAGCACTGGTTGGCACGTACGCGATAATTTTTGAATGCAGTACATAGGTTCTGAATGCTTTTAGCGCTTTCACCATTGCGTACACCTGTTTTTCTATTATGTCATACTTTAGTTCGGCGTCTCTAAGACTCTTTCTAAAAAACGCGATCATCCATTCGAAGCCTTCGTCATCCTTTTGCAGGAGCACCGCAGCAATAGTATGTTTAGAAGCAAACGAGAAGATGAGGAACTCTTTCAAGTAATCTGGGCTTGCTAACATAGGTGCCTCGCTGATGAATTTTTTAATATGCGCGAACGATGCTTTAGCATCGGTCGTCCAATTTACTCTGCTATCTTTCTTCAACATTCTTGTGATCAATTTAACAATCTCAGCAAAATTGGGGATAAACCTTCATAAAAAAATTATTGTACCTAAGAAAGATTGAATTTCTTTTATGTTTATGGGAATATTTAAAGTTCCTATTGCTTCAATCCTCTTAGGATCAATCCTGATCCCATCCTTAGATACGATATGCCCCAGAAGCTTACCTTCCCGCATAGAGAAATGTGATTTCTTTGGGTTCAAAGATAGACCATACCTGCGACATTTTTCGAAAGTATGTTTTAGATGGATCAAATGTTCTTCATCGGTTTTAGAGAAAACCGTCAAATCGTCAAGGTAGATGACTACGAACTTGTATCTTTCTCCCACGAAAGCAATGTCCATAGCACACTATAATGTAGCTTCTGCATTCATCAAACCAAACGACATTTTGTCATACATGAATGTACCCCATGGTGTGGTGAAAGTAGTTTTTTCTCTGTCTTGCTCATTCATGGCGATTTGGTTATACCCAGAGAACCCATCTATCATAGACATTCAATTTGCTCCGACTACCTTTTCTAGGACGTGGTCCATTTTGGGGAGAAGATAATTATCCTTTAGAGAAGACTTATTCAAGTTTCGGAAATCCACACACAGTCTGATTTCTCCATTCTTTTTTCTGACCGGGACCAAATTTTCCACCCAGTCCGAGTACCTCAGAGGTATGATTATTTTACCATCTAAAAGCTTCTTAACTTCCTTTTCAATCATGGGCAACAAAATGGGGTTAATTTGTCTAAGATTTTTCCTAAACATCTTGACCCCGGGCTTCAAAGGTATCTTGTGCTCGATTATGGAAGTGTCATACGTTCTAAGCTCATCATAGGACTAGGCGAAAACATCTTTGTATTGTCTGAGAAGGTCTTTGTACTGGACTTTTACTTTGGGAGGGAGGAACTTAGATATCTTTACTATCCTGGACTCTTTCTCAGTTCCTATATTGTAGTCTTCCACTTCTTCTGGTTGGGGCTGTAAAGTGGATTTCACAGGTATGTCATTCTGATCGAAAATTCTTTCTAAAGGAATTAAGACTTTTGGAATTTGGTTGTTTTTAAGGACCAACATACAATGATCCGCTATTTTTTCTCAGAAGGTTTCAGGGTCTTCCCCCTCTTGCATAATCCACATCGGGTCATTTTGATTCTCTTGGTCTAGATGAGTTTCAGAGAACTCACCTACTACTACAAGAAATTTCTCGATTTGTTCATCATCTTCGAAAACCTGCCAGTGTCGGATATTGTCTGGTATAGAGGGTTTGTATCTGATTTCAATGTGATATTTCAGTTTGACAGTCGTGGGAGGAGAAAAGGTTGAATATGCCTTGGCCAATGCGTCAGCATGTAGATTCTTTGCACGAGGGATAAAATGGACCTTTACAGATGAGAAAAAGTTTTCCATCAAATCCCAAGTGCAATTTCTGTATGTTCTTAGTCTGGGATGCTTGGCTAGGTATTGTCGATTTATTTGTTTAACAATTAGCTCTGCGTCACCATAAACTTCCAGGTTATTTATATTTATCCTTTTTGCAGCCTCTAATCCTAAAATCAATGGTTCATATTCGCATACGTTGTTAGTGTAATCTATGTCCCACTGCATTCGGTAAGAGAAAGAAACAATGAATGCAGCTTCGGCATCCACTAAGAGCACTCCCGCACCTGCCCCTTCAGAACATAAGGCACCATCGAAATACATTTTCCAAACTCCGGTGTTACACAGATATTCTTTCAAGTGACTTGTCTCTCCTTGATTCATATCGATTTCCTCTGGACACCCATCCAAAACATCATCAAAGGACAAAATGCAATTCCCCAGATCTTGGTCTGCAACGTAAATGGGAAAGTTATTTGGGTTTTGAGGGTCACTGACTGTATACGCTAATCTTGTTTCTCTATACAACCGAGTGAACTGACCMCCGAACACAGGGATTGTGGCATATGTCATGTCCAACTGTAGAGAACCCCCCAACTTGGCTCCCCATGATCTAGATAGCAGCATGCCATATTTGGGGGGAATATCTGCGATAACCACATCCATCAGGATACTCTTGACCGGGACCTGGGCCAAGGTAACTACCAGATCTTTTATCATCCCCATACATTTAACCTTTCTCGAATTGAAAGAGTATATATTTCCATAAGGTATTGTAATCTGGAGACCCAACTTGTCCATTATAATCTTGGGCATAACATTATGAGAAGCCCCTGAGTCTAACATACAATTATGCAGCAACTGATCATATACATTCAGAGTGATATAAAAGGGAGCGATGTTGTCTTTGTACCCTTCAAAATGGGGACCAAAGGTGATATTAGGTCTCTCATCTTCCAGGTTTATAACATCAGACTAACTTTCTAGCTCACAGACACCCATCGATTTGGCGATTTGTTTCCGATAAGCGGGATTTTTTGCTAATTCTACCAAAGGAATCGGTATCTTAATTTTGCTTAACTCATTTTCAAAACTGAAAGATGTGTTTAGCTTGTCCGTTTCTTTGGTCGAGACTTCTTAATGTTTTCTTTCCGACTTACTTGTCTGGATCTCTTTATCACTCGTGATCTTAGTTAAAGGCGTAACTTTATCTACTGTTTCGGTTTCTTGTGTTTGAGTTTCAACTTTTTTCACCTCGGACTCTTGAGTTTTTGCTACCTTGGTTTTGTTTCTGGGTAACAAGGTCTCTTCCGAAGGAGGTTCATAAGCTTGACCTTTTTGAAGGATTTTCTTAGGTTGATTCGTTGAGGTAGGCTTACTTTTAGATCTTAGGTTGTACTTTGGTTGAAACTCCGCCATTATCATCTCTGCTTCTGGTTGAGACACACAGGGATCAGTATGATCACCTTCTTCATCCTCATTAGACGGTTGTGGGGTGTTCAAATATTGTTCGTAGTCTTCATGAGTCACATACGGCTACAAGCAGTCATCACCGAGATTTGCGACCTCATCTTCTGAATCTCCGAAATCTTGGAGGTCGTTTGATCCTATAAAATTTTTGCTCTTTAATGGAGCTTGTATTTTTTTATCCTCGTTCTTTATTTGTCTCTGTTGATTTTGGGGATTTGGGTTTCTCTTGAAGTCCTTTTTATTAGAAGAATCAGCTTTAACCTGGTCTAACTCCATCCTAGAGATTTTGTTGGACAATTCTTTAATTACTCGGGCCATATCATCTACTTTGTCATCAGTGTATCTATTTGACCCCGAAGGACCTGTTGGTTCTCTATAGCATCTATTTTCGCGGTTGACTGTTTCTACTTTAGCCTTTAATTTACCTGAAGCCATCATATTAGACTCTATTTCAAAATCATCATCTTGCATTCTATTTAGGGTGGCTCCTCTTCTTTCTCGCAAAAGTAGTGCGAAATCCGGCTCGAAAGCTCCAGCGAAGGTTACTTTGGCCGAGGGTTTGGAGGGTTTAACCGCGGCTAGAATCTTATTATAAAGTTTGTTGAATCTCAGAATAAATTCCATGACTATTTCTGAATTATTTTTCTTTAGGGACCCAAACTCGGTAAGATAATATAAGTGATCTTTTCTCTCTCCCCATTGTCTGAGGAAAGCATCTTCCAAAGCGTCATATGTCCGGATAGAAGCTGTGGGTAGGTTTCGAAACCAAGTTCGGACCTGTCCTTCAAAGGTCTGGACAAGGAGTCTCAAATAGACATCTTCGTGCTCGATACCACAGACGTCTGCGAATTGGTAAAAGAAATTAATATGCTCAGTTGCGGTTAGATCTCCCTCCCTAGTGAACTTAGGAAGATTTTTGATGTAATTTTCAGGCAGATCATGAAGGGGGACGGGAAAAACCAGGGGAGCATATCTCGCTGCTACTTTTGCGAATACTTTGGGAGGAGGGACGTGCCCTTGACCTCCACCTTCTCCTCCAGGGGCTCCTCCACCACCTCCTCCGGCGGCTGCCATCGATTTGGGTGTAAAAAATGAATGTGTAACACACTTTTTGGAATCAGGCGAGACCGAGAAGTTTTCTCAAAGAAAAGCTGGTATGTCAACTGTCGACGAACTTTCTAGAGGACCTTGTACCTTGTGTATAGATGGGAAAGTTGAACGAATCTCACTACTATCTTCAGAGCAGTTTGTCGTCAGATCTTTGGTATCAAACAGAGGACTGCGCGAAGTAGAAGGTTCTGAATGACATTTAGTCTTTAAAAGTGGGTTTTTATTCTTTAAAAAATTTTCGGGATCAGTAACAGGTGTAATCATCTTACCATTTGGGTTCTGTCTGGTATTCCTTTTACCGAATTCCAGTTTATTTTTTCATGGAGTCGCCAAGTGAAAGATTGAAAAAGCCTTAAAACTGTGTGTACTCTATGTTCACTATCAAGGAGTAGCACTTTCAACGAAATAAAAGTCGTTTTCCCAGGGAAAAATATTTCGTAACTTCGGTCCCCGGCAATGGCGCCAGAAATATGTTGTTCTTGAGTCTATACTTAAGGCTTAAACGTACAGTGTCAAGGCATCCGAAAGTAGGTGAAATATTGGTAAGAGGATAACGTCAACCTTCGGTGAAGGAAACTAGGGAATATTTCTACGTTGGCGTTGTCTAGCTTCCAACTGTTCCTGAATAGTTATATCTTGTTCAATGGATGCCCATGAATGTTCAAGTTCATCCCGGTTATTAGAAGTTTTAAGGATTATGTCAAAAATGTTTAAGGCAATATGTGTTTGGTTTGATAGTCCAGGTTCAAAATTATGCTGTGTTGCTGCAGGGACAGTCATGGAGGAATAGTAAGAGTATGAAAGGATTTAAAGAGAGATTTAAATGTTGTCTCGATTTGGTCGAATAAAAGAGAATTTAACGTTATAGGAACAAAATAGAAATGCAAATTGAAGGCTCTTTCCCGTAACTGTATTATATTTTAATAAAAGGTGTGAGATGAGAGAAATACATTTAGCTGCATATAACGCAAGGTTTTTGTTAAAGAAAAAACTCACATATAAACAGAAGAGGAAATTAGTAAGAAAATAACTGAGATAGAAAAGATGTAAGTTTTAAACCTGCGAAGTAAAGCAATGCATATATATATTCTTAAGCAATACATAAATTAATCAATGGCTCATACACAGAATACACAGAGATCTTTACCGGAAACCCTCAACCGGGAAAACCTTTCTTTTTCATTATATCGAATTTCACCATTTGCCATACAATATATACAATGTTTTTAGGTATTCTGTAGATACCAAAACCCTAACCCCTTAATCCGGGATTAATTTACAAATCAGCTAAAAATAGCAAAATCCGCTAAAAATAGCAAAAACCGCCCCAAAAAAAAAGTTTGTACGGATCGTCAGACGCAGTTATCTGGCACACCCACACACACACACATGCAAAGAATATAACACATACCCAACAAAAGAATATATCTAGAATTCTGAAAGTGCAGATTGGTCTTACACCCGTTGATAGCTGGTGCAGAGGAAAGACAATAAACAATTGCAGAAAACCGAAATCCTTTCGTTATAGTAGTGGTCGTACTAAAGTATAACGAAGCACATCAATTATGAATAATGGAATGAAATGAAACATGAAATACAAAGAAACAAACTTGTAACACAGTCTTGACGGAATCGAGAATCTCCAGATTTGCTTATATTAACTTCTCGAATGAAAAAACTCTATTACAATCGACACAAAAAGGTCCAGCCCTGTTTTTTCCTTTCTGTGATATATTTATACAACTTTATAGATCAGTTAGAATCTCAATGGTTTCACAAATTTGGTTACAACCGAGAGGAGCACAATCACTCCCTTTCTCATACTCTATTTTCAATTGGTGCCAGGTGCTCGTGTTCGTGTGGATTCGGTGCAGGCGCTATATTTTTCCACAAACTGAGATACGAGCTGCGAAGGTTCCGCTTGACAGCTAGCCTCGACGAAGTAACATTCTCGGGCTAACTGTTGTGGCTTGTCTCCCATTTGTGCATCGACGATGTCGAGGGTACTTAGTTGTGCACTGGGTTGGATTAAGTGCTTGTCAACTTGAGCCATGTCCACCCTATCCATCTGAGAGATATCTGTCGAATCTCTCTCATTCTTCTCTTTTAGATCGAGCGAGATCTGTTCCACATTCATTTTCCTTAATGTTTTTGCGTCGCCTCCACTCTCCATACCCAACAACTCGCCATCTATAGCATTGAAGGCTTCTTCTAATGAATTGGTTACTTTTTGTGCCTGTTCCTTGTCTAGGGTAATGTTATGTTCCCAATCCTTCAATAGCATGTTACCTCTAGTTTGTTCTGAGATGGTGAGTCCAGGAGAACCTGCCAAAACTTTGTTGTTAGTAGCTATCTCCGCATCTTGAAAGGCGACCCGAGCTGCTTCTTCATTCCTTTCTCTATCAGTCAGGTTCTCGGAAATCTGATGCATCAACAGGCAATCCTCTCGAATCACTCCCACTTTGTCTAGCAAACTCTATTGTACAGAGGAGATCCTTCTTCGAATATCGATCTCTCAGGATTTAAACCCCTTGACATCGATCACCCTGCTTTCAACGACCTCTACCTGAGCCTGTAGCTCTACGATCATAGTCCTCTGTTGACCCACCTGTGTCTGACCATCTCGTATCACTAGATGTGCTTGCTCCAACTTGGTTTTGAGCACTTCTATTTCATTTTTGTCGGCCACTCTAGCCTATTCTATCTCTATGCTGGCCTGACCTTTAGCATTCTCTGCGGCTATAGCCAATCTAGCCTCGAGGGTCCTGATTAGGCGATTTTTCCTTTTTAGTTGGTTATTCAAAAGCCCAACTGAGAATTGATTTGCCGAAGCGTATGCCCCCAGTGTTCCCGCGATTTCAGTGGAGAGTTGGTCACTTTTCTTATTTTTGCCATCTGTCATGATTTTATATTTTTTTGCAGTGGACTCTCCCTCTTGATAGAACTCTCTTTTCACTACCGCCTTTGTCTTTTTATCAAAAAAGAACTAATTTGGAGGGAGTTCCTCAGCTCTTATGGGCCTCAGTTCTTCATCAAATATCCATCCCTCCCTGACATTTCCCTGTGCTGACTGCAAGGGTGTGACCGAGGTGATGGGATCTCCTATTTGTTTTACCGATTATTTTGGAGTATCGAAAGGGTTCTGCTCCTTTGGCATACCTAGAGTTTCTCTTTCAGTCTCTGGCATCTGTTTCCTCGGTGGGTCTGGAGTTTTTTCTTCAGCCTCAGAATTTTGTTTGCTTGCCAGGTCCGAAGTCTTATCTTTTGCTTTGGGATTGCTCATTTTCTCCCCTTCCTGGTGTTGTCCAAGTTTATACATTACGTCTGCAGAATCTTCAGCATCCTTCCATTTTTTCTCGGCAACGGCCGAACCTCCCAACACAGCGGGGAGACATTTTCGTCTATGTTCCTGGAATTTTAATACAGATGTTGTGTCTTCGGTTGCTAATGATTGGATCTGGGCTAACACTTATTCATAAGATCTCTCCCCTCGGAAAACGTCGTCCGAGGGAGAATTTTCATGTTCGAATCTCTTGAGCCCACAATGAGCCAAATGATTGCTCACAACCCTCTGTGGATCATGTTTCTTAATATTGATGGAGACCAAACTTAGGTCCTCCAGGGCAGCAGCCTCGGCTTTGGCATGCCCGAAATCTAATAAAGAATATGAATTCAGACGAATGGGAAAAGAAGTCCATACCTTCTTTGAGTAACCCTTGAGTTCTTTTCTCACCCCTCTAATTACCGTTTGCCAGGCGACCTCTCGACAAGACATCTTATTGGGGATGAACAAGGGCAGCGCGTGAGGGGGAACAGAAGCTCCCAAAAACTCTGAAATACGAAAACTCTGCCTCCACATACCAATCCGCGATGCCACTCAGACCTGTTGCAATGTTGTCTGAGACGCGAGGTGGTGGGTTCCCAAAGATGGTGATATGCAGGGGTACCATCACCCAATTAAAAATCTCATATGTGAACTTTTGTGCTTTATTCTCCCATAATTTCTCATGATAATCATGCATGGGTTTTTCTTGGGCTGGATTCCAAGCCCAACTCATCAAGGGGAATGGTGTCATGGAACATACTGCGTCCATGATATATGCTGACATGAAAAATGAGGACGGTTTCCCACTTTCCTTCTGCTCCCGATACTCTCTGACCCTGTTGGCCAAACTGTCTGAGAGCATCTTTGCCCAATTAAATGAGCAACCTTCTACGACCCGAAACATGAGAGGCACCCATGCGATGTAGAAATGCGATGTGTCTTCTCGCCCAAACAGCCGACATGTCATCATGGCCACATATTTATACTGTGGCTCCAAAGAAGAGATAGAATAAATGCCCTGGTCATTTGCTCTGAATTTCCCGGCACGCGAAACCCAATCTTTGATCAAACCGAGCATGGTTTTTTCGTACTCGATGGACTCTTTCTCTTTGAATTCCTCTAAGAAATCGGCACCATATGTATATTCATATGTAGAAGGTAGCTTGTACATGGTTTGCAAATGCTCGGGCCTAAAAGTTCTGACAGTAACTCGCTGGTTGTTCATGATCGTCCCGGTAGGTAAGTCTGCGTGGTCCAACTCCCACCGGATCATGTTGTAATACGGAAGCAACCGTGGCCTGGTTGCTACTTTGTGCATCCCGGATTGGACGATTATCTTGTACTTGGTGTGTATATCATCCCTTTCGATGTCGTCGGAGTCGTCTGAGTAATCTACCAATTCTTCTTGCAGAACATTTGACACAAACGACCAGTCGGGAATCGATTCGACACTTCGGGGTGAAGTATCGGCGACGTTGTCTGAGCCCTGTCCCACGACTTCGACATTTGCCTTTGCTGCTTTCCATGGAGCCATGGCCGCAGCTTGCATTTTCACTCTCCTTCGATAGAACTGTGTATACATGCAGAAAGTAGTTAACTCAGAAACGATGAGCTCCGTGTGCTATGAAAAATGCATAATGAAACATAGCTCTTGCATATATTTGAAAAAACGGTACCTTTCAGAACAAGCCTGTCAATTCGAAATTAGAAATAAACTTATGCCGTAAAAAATCCGATCTTACACATAGATTTAACTTATCTTCCCATTAATGTCATAAATTTTGGCGGTTTGACAGTTAGTCGGAGTATGGAGAGAAAATAGTTACCTCGGGAAACGTGCAAGCCTCGATGCGCAGGACATTTCTTTCTTTATTTTAAAAAATAAAAAATTAGCAACGTTAATAACTTTCTCGTTGTTCACTACATCGTGGATTTCCTTTTAACATTTTGAGTCTTCAACTCGCGAGACTGGGAGGACCGATTTTGGTTTAATTAACAGTAATCGCGATTTGGAGCACCATTAATTTCATAATCTTTATTCGCCATATCGCGACTTGGAACTTCGAAGGCAAGTTTCTGGGAGATTGGTATACCGAGTCGCAAAACCGCGAGATGGAGATAATTAAGGCTCAATTTAGGGGAAGAAAATATTATATTAGGCGACTAATTAATCTTGCTATAATTACGTCGCGACTTCGTGAGTCGGGATTTTAGACGCCGTAACTTTCGAAAAGATAGTGCCGAGTGGCGAGACGCCGAGAACAGATTTAACCATGGTTATCTTTTTACCTTTAATCCTTGACCAGGGTTATCACAAAG
The DNA here is from genome assembly GCA_009831015.1 of Picea engelmannii. Classification (NCBI taxonomy): domain Eukaryota; kingdom Viridiplantae; phylum Streptophyta; class Pinopsida; order Pinales; family Pinaceae; genus Picea; species Picea engelmannii. The sequence continues at coordinate 691,370 of ML792260.1, read as the reverse complement.
TACCTCGTGTTCTCGGTTCTCGGGGTTGTAAAAAATAAAATTTGGGTTTGACGAACGTCGAGGCGCGAAACCCCGATGAATTCTAATCACTGAGTTAAAAGACTTTACCCTGGTTTCTGTCTTGAGTGAAAATTTAAAATGAGTTCGTCGTTTCGTGACTCGGGACGTGTGAATTCAAGGATTAAATTATCCGACTTGCGAGATCCCGAAATAAAACAAAAAGATCGATTGTTCTTACAAAAGTGGACTTGTTTGGAGGGTAGAAAAAGCATCGCTGCTTATTCGACAAGGTTGCAGTGTCTTCAAATCTTCGGGGGGGGGAATCAAAAGGACAACTTTAGATTTCAAGTATCAAAAATTGAAAATTGTGAAGGATAAAAATAAAACCCAAGGCGGATCCAACAACTCCAATGTTTGTTTTTAAGCCTTGAAGAGTTTCCTCTCCAACCTAATTCAAGGCTCTATCCTAGACTAGTTGATTGACCCTACAAACATAAAGTCTAGTTGATTTTAATTAGTGTTTATTTTAAATGGCTTGTTCTAACTCAAGGAAATGGAAATGAAACTAGTTATGTGTTTTGAGAGATGAAAAAGAGGAGAATTAAATGAAACTGAAAGAAAAATTATTCCAAGTTAACAATAAATATTTGCAACTAACTATTTAACAATCTTTTCATAACTAAATTTTTCTAAAATATTTTAAAGGAAAACCTAAAATAGAATTTCACTCTACAACGATCTACTTAATGTTCTAAGAAATCAGTAAAAAACTTAAGAAAAGAAATATTTTTTCCTAACAAGAAAAATAACTAATCCAACTACTTAACCAAACTAAGAAATGAAATCTCTTTCTTTTTCTTTAAAGAAAGTGAAAGGGGAAAAAGTGAAAAACACCAGACAAGACTGAAACTGACCTCTAGCCCACTACGGATTGTAGGGAGTCACTAAAGACACCAAATAGGCTAATCAAAAACTCAAAGACTCGCCCAAAACCCTTTCGAAGTAAACACAAGAAATATTTAAAAAGATAAGTAAATTAATATCCAACCCAAGCTTCAACTGTAAAAAAAAATAAAGACACTAGTCTTGATCAAGAAACCCTAAGAAGTAAAACTTCAATTAGGGAAGAGGTTGACCACCTCTTCTTAAAAAAAAAAATCTTGACACAGGTACACAATTTATACTTAAGAAGCCTGCATATGTACGTGGGCTGTCTAAAAGTAGGACACGTATGTACACATGATGACCCACAACAGGCTACGTACACCTCTGTACTTATTGAAAAAAAAGTAAAATAAACTAACTGATAGGGCAGGGAGAACTGGTATGGCACCAACAAGTGACCAAAATCCCTTAAAGACTCAAAAAACTCAACAAGAAACTCAAAAGGTAATAAAACCAATCAAAACACCCTAAAAAATTGCCTAAAACCATAGAGGCTTCCCCAGTATGGTCGCCAGTTCTACTAGTGGAAAAAACCCCCCTATGGCTACCCTAGGGTTTACAATGTAGGTAGATCAATGACCATGTAAAAGTATCCTACTCTTCTATTTACCCCAAACGTACCCCAGACTCATACATGAAAGACAAATTAAGAAATATCAGGTAATTGTACCTTTTACTCTGAGTCGGATGTCGATCCTCTTGTGTTTGATAGTTCCATTGACTGCAAACCTCCTCCCAAGTCTAGAATGCATTCACAAACAGATAAACAGGTTACTAAGAACATGCATTTCATATATAAATCATGGGTTAGATGTTAGAATGAAACATAAATTGAATACAAACATTTGACACATCATATTTCGAGACAAGAAAAGTATTTCTTTGATTGATATCACAATGTTTACTTACAACAAGGTCAACGACTGCTCCATGATCCTGGTCCGGTCTCCTCTTCACCAAGCTCCAAGTGCACCTCCGTGTATCTTTCTCCTCGCATAGTTCTTTTAGGGAAATGGAATGGGATCTTATGGAGGAAAAAGGGAAAAATGGGGAATTCTGATGAATTTCTCACAACAAGGTTGCAAATGCTTGGGGCAAGGAGGGGATGTGAAATGGGTAGAGTTTCATTGTTCTTATGCTTAGATATGGAATGATACCCCAACACCTCATTTTATATGATAAAAGGATGGTTATTCAGTTGGGTGACGAGTTATAGGCGGTGGATCAGTTGGGAAACTTCCCAATAGCCTGTAATCTCAATGAATTCCTTGCAATGTTTTAATTTTTGCAACTTTTTCAAGTATATGTGGGCTATAATGGTGCATCTAGCGTACGTATGCGGGGTGTAGTGGTTCATAAAGAATATGTATGCAAGAAGTAGTGGTTCAGGGCATGTACATCTTCAAAAAAAGTGTTTTTAATAAGAGTTGCTCAGTGATGGCTTGGAAAAATTTGCATGTGAGAGGGCCAAATACCAGGTCTTCATGTATGGAGAAAATTAGGGTTATAATACCAGTGGAGACTGTTAGCACTAGGAGTCACTTTTTGATTGCAAGGAAAGTAATCCCAGTACCCATCAGATGATATGTGAAAGTATGAGTGTTTTTTGAAAGGTCGAATGGAAAAAACTTGGAATGATAATATCCTCACTCAGAAACAGGGCTAACATGTAACAAAAAATAAGGTCTTGGCTAATGTCAACCAGTATTTTGGGAGTAAATATGGATATAAGGAAGACTTGAATGAGAAGAATGTAAGAGCTACTACAAACATCAGGTCCACAAAAGCCCAAAGGAAGAATGTTTCTAAAAACAAGATCTTCTTGAAATTAGAAACTAAGGAGCTAAATAAACACCATGACAATAAAATGATCAAACATCCATCACATCGTTACCACATTCATCCATATGAAGCATTCGAATATGAACATTTAGCATTAGAAGCAAACAGTCTGAAATAAGAGATGATTTCTATTAGTCAAAAATTCTTAAGTGCAGTACATACTAGATCACAGTCACTTTATCAAAATATTACAGTTTCTTGGGAGCCTTGCTCTACCATCCTAACCCATTAAAGAAATTCACCTATCTATTTATAACAAGAAAGGGAAGCAACAACTGGAGGTACAAGCTGGCTTCTTTTCCTTAAAAATCTGAGAACATTTATTTATTCTAACAACTAAGATAACATCCTATGCTATAAAGCAGGGAAGTATTGGTGACTAAACCCAATCATGCTTCTAACTGCTTTGATCCTCTTTTGCTGCTCAACTCTTGTTTTTCCATGTGTCCCTTTGGAGCTTGTAGTGGTCCTCTACACGCCAACTGCTACTTCTATCATTTAATCCATTATTAACTCATCCAAAACTATTGGCTTAGTCCTAGATACTCCCTTGGGTAGAAATTCTGTGTAGCACCCCCTAGAATGGAACAAGGAGAGAAGGTAGTGCCTGTGGGTAGCTCCCACTAGAATGGAACAAGGAGAAAAGGTAGCGCCTGTGAGTAGCGCCCATGTGCTACATGTCTGCGGCTACATTTGTCCTATGTTGCAAAATTGAGTAGTGCCTGTGTGTAAACCTGCTCTCTATAAGATATTACATAGTGCCTATGGGTAGCACCTGTGTAACAATTCTGCATTCTATAAAATATTACGCAGCGCCACCTACGCTACGTCTGCATAAGGGTTTGGGTAGCTAAGCCAAAATGAAGCGTCTTTGACTCCTGAATGTGTGTAGATCTGTTTGTGTCCTTCCATGATGACAAATCAATTTACTTAGGTTCTTTTACCATTGAGTGAAACTAGTATTTGGCAAAAATTCCAAAATTCATATAGCTAAACACCTAGAAGCCTGTATAGGTGGAAAAAATTAATCTGTGCATATTAGTTAACCTTCCCAAGAAGGAACAACTTTCAAAAATGGGGTTTACCACTACCAACTAATTTGTCATTTTAACACTTAGCCTCACACTCTTCCTGGTGGAAACAATGTCTTCAACTAACTCAGTAGACTTCTTCTTCTTAGCACTAGTAGGCTTCTTCAGTATAGTTGTTCTCTCCTTAGCTACTGGTTTGTCATCTTCAATGGCAGCCTCAACCAACACCTGTAAATTCTTTTGGGTTACTTCATCTTGGAAATGCTTCAGTTCTTCTTTTAGCTTCATGTTTTGAACCTGGAAACCCTTGTTCTGTCTATAAAGATTCTTCCGTTGTTTACAAAGAGGCATAGCCTTTCTCGATGCGAACCTTGCCAAGTCTAGGGTATGGTTGTAGCCAGTCATGAGCTCATTCATCTGAGCCAAGTGGACCATGTCTTCTTCTTTGATATGAGCTATTTATCTCCTTACATCCCTAAGCTTCTTAATAAGTCTTTTGTAGGTCTGGCTTCCAAGGGGGTTGGGGACATGTGTAGTCTCAAGAGCCTTCTTCTCATCCTTTTCTTCCACCTGTACATGAGTTTCCTTGCATGTTTCATCAGTCTTCTCAAAACCTTTTCCTTTATGCTTCTTCTCTTGCACAACAATCTTTTCTTTATTTTTCATAGGTTTTTTACAATCCTTCACAGGGATTTCATCTTCCCTCTCCAAAGGTATTTTGGTACCTTTACCCTTGATTTTTTGTACAGGGGTTTCTTGTAAAGGATGTCCTTTGAAATCCCCCTTAGGAATTGATGACCTGGTGAAAGGTCTTTTACCTTTGATTTCAGCTGCTAGAGAAGGAGTATGAAAGAGAAGCTTCTTCCCTTTTTTTTGATGTCACCTTCGTAGAAGAAGGAACTTCTTCTAACCCTAGTGGAGGTGGTGGTGAGAAATATCTATGTGGGGAAGGAAATACCTCCTCCTTAGCTTCTTTGACCTACTTATTGATCTCTGAAACAGGGGCTCTGCCCTTTCTCTTCTTGTTGATCCTAGTTTTAGTACTGGTAGGTGATGAAGAGCCTGCAATTTGTGATTGGGGGGTAGGTGTTGGGTCGAGCTTAAAGTGAGAAGAGACCAAAAAATTCTCCTAGGAGATCTCTTTATTTCCCATCTCTTCAGAGACAAGCATCTTGATGAGTCCAGAGTGGAAAAGGTTTGAGTCCATATCCTTGGATTTTTCTTGCACCCTATCTTCTATTTTACCTATACTTCTCAATAGGTAATATGGAATATTCATTTGAACCTTACCAGTAAAATGCAACAACAACCTTATGTGCTAATGGTACAGGGTGTTAAATCTCCCTTCACAACTAAAATATCTCTATATGATTTTCAACATTCTATCAAACTGGTCAATCAATTGATTCCTTGACAAATTCTTAGATAAATCATTGGCTTGATATTCAGGCTTGAAAAGATCTTTAACGAAAGGTGAAATCAATACCATGGCCTTGAACCAATTTTCTCCTAAAATGGGAATCCCTGTTGCAACTGAGATGGAGGCTTCAGTCACCTCAAAATCCAAATCTCCTACTTTTTGATAGGCGAAATTGTCCGTCCGTCAATTGAGAGAGTGGAACCGGTCCGGGGTTGTCTAAATAACCCAAGCCGTTTGGAATGAACTACCCTGACGAGTTTAACGGCTCCGTTGGCCGCTCTAAGGTCTTAAGAAGACCAGAGAGAAAACTAACCTAAACTAACTAATCTAACTAAAACAAATAAAACTAACTAAACTAGCTAAAACTAATAAAACAAACTAAAACTAACTGAAACAAATAAAACTAACTAAAACAAACTAATACACTAATCTAATTAAAACAAACTACTAAATTAAAATAAAACTAAATATAAACTACTCTGACTATTATATATATATACTACTAATTACTATTACAATAACTCAAATAAACTATCTAATTACTATTACACTAACTCTATTAATCAGTTGTCTAATTACTAGTTATATTATGACTTATTCACAAATATACAATATAAACAATCTACAGATTTAATTAAAACCTGTAAAACTAATGTTCTTTCTGTCCTAAGACAGCGAGATATGTTTTTTGATTTTTATATTTTCTGATAAAGAAATAAAACTACTGAAATTAAACAATCTAATATAAATTTAACTAAATTAAACTACTTAATGAAAACAACAAAGAAAAGATTAACTGACCTGGAAGCGCTCCTAATTTGTCCCATGTGTGATGAATCTGAAGCTGGTCGGAGGAAGTAAACTCGCACTGGATTGGTCCAAAAGCTTATCGTAAATGATCGGTTGGGCTGCTCTTTGAGTGGTTTACAGGACAAACAAGACATAAAGAATCATAACAATCTTATGATTAATAAATCTCTTCAATAAGGGAAACCTGTTATGCAAGAAACTTATATTTTATAATTCAACTTATGAAGAAGATAAACCTGTCGTTCACAAACTGAACTAAACAATTGTTATGTCTTTATACACTTGGAAGAAACCAGATATGGATTACTGTGATTAAAATTATATCATTTGCACATGATTAAGATAGCTAAAGTAGTCATTAACCAGATACAAATTGATATACACAACATGAAACAAAATATTGATATAATGAGAAGCTAAAGTTGTAACAAAACACCAAATTATGCCTCAGTCTGTATTTAAAATTCCATATCCTTCTTCTCCCTTGAATGAGGATGTCCATTATTACAAAAATGATAGGTTTTTATAATTCTTTCCACAGGGTAAAAGCTCCCTGTGGATAATATCAAACAGTTTTACATAATCTGGGAAATATCCCAAAATCGACTAAACTAAGAAACTAAAATGCAAGTGAAATCTTTGAAATGTCCCATAACTGCTCATCATATCCATTGTAATTTCGAATTCATCTGCAATAGACCAAAAATATCAAGTCAGAAAGATATTTCATTAGAAAATCAATAAAAATTTGACTCTACAGACTTAGCTACAGAATCATCTGATTTTGTAGCTAGTCTAAAATAGCATACAGGATCAGATAGAAATCAAATCAAATCTTTATACAAGAATCAAATCCAATTTTCTTTTAATAATCATTAAAAAACAAATCACTAATGATTCAGATCATTTTATTATTCAATATAAAATATAATCAAAAGTGACTTAATCGAAACAGGGATGTGAATACTCTATTTCATTTAACCATAAAATCGGGTCAAAGAATAACAAGACTGTTTCATATCAAATGGAATCCATAGTGAGTCATATCATGTGTGATACGATCTAATCCAAAACAATCATAATCCATTCGTTATGGCTATAATAATGCAGCATAAGATTCATGTCGTTTTAATTAAATACATAGATGGCAAGACTGTTACGATCATGGGTAAATATAACAACATAAACAAAATTCGCCGTAGATTTCGATCACTGGGAATTATACAGTCAACAGGAAGGATCAAATGATAGCGATCAAAACCATTATCAAGTCAACATAAATGGTAATCATAAACTGGGAAACAATCGCAACAAATCATGAGTGAGCTGAATATAGAATAATAGTGAATCCAATCTGGTTTTACAAATCAAATTGTAATTAAATCTTCATTGTTAATACAAATTCAACCAATAACAGGGTCGATCCAACAGCAAACCACAACGAATTAATCGGCTGGGTTTCACATAACTGTTACGAATTGAATCCATTCATGATTTGGGTAAATTCATACAACATCATATTAACAATAATCCAAATGGTATTCGAGTTGGTCGAAAGCCACATAGACATGAAACCGTAATAGTTGACCATATTACAATCGTTACCAATTATAGCACATACATTATAATGAAACCAAAACGAAAGTGATCGTGTTGAGAGTCGAAATAGGAGAAACAACTTGCGTCCAATTGACAGAGTATTCATTTTAGCTAAAATCAAACAACTCAAATCCAAATCAAATCAAATCGGATCGATTAAAATCTAATCGAAACTAAACAGAATTCCATTCAGTCAAAGAAAGGTTGAGTATAGAATGTAACGAAACCAATCAATACTGAACAGAGCTATTCAAACCAAACTTGAATTGTTATATAAACTCATACTATTTACAAAAAACGATTGATATTACACATGCCTGTGTGACGAGGCTATCCAATTATGCTAGCTTAGAATTGACCACAGCTATGGTTGATTCCACATTTTTGAATAAAATGAAGCCTGTCGTTTTTTGTCTTTTGTTAGTGGCCTCTAGCTCAACCTTTTGACGGGTAAGCCGTGTAACTTGGTCCTCCAAATGTTGAATTCTGGACTGTATCATAGGCACATTGAGGTAGTATCTCTCTAACCATGAGCCGCACTGATCACAGGGTGGCACATTAGACTTCGACAGAGCAGGAGAGGGTTTAGATATATGACCAGGGTTTTCACATGGCAGCTTAATGCCAAGGTAATTTGGGTCGTTTTGCATACAAGGTGGTAGGTTCGACACGAAGTCGTAAGAGGGTTTGGCACACAGACCTTCTGAATAGGGATAGTCACTTGCCAAAAAACGTTCGACCTCTGAATCAGAGTCTTCACTAAGCACAATAGATTCAGGATTGGCAGGGGGTTTTGTTTTGTTCCTCGCCATGTGAGAGATTAGACGGGCAGTCTTTTTGCCTTTGGCATTCGCATTGGGTTTGGATTTAGGCCTTTTAACCACAGGCTTGACAATATCGACATCCTTAGTCAAAGAATGGGGTAGGTCGATAGGTAAATCGGGTAAGGGTTTAGGTAAAAGGATACTGTAGGGTACAGGGGGTGTAGACTTGTCCTCAGTCACCATAGGTTTGTCAACCTGTGGTGGAGTAGAATCCACAAAACTATTGCACACAAGAAAATCATCCCAACAGTCTCGGTGTAACCCCAGGTGACAAACGACAATCATTTTAACCAGTCCATAGTGAAAGAGGCTGCTATCGGCCTGGTTCCTTTTATATTTTTTAGACATTTTGAACAGGATTCTATGCAGATAGTATGGCATATTAAGCTCGAAACCCATGAAAACCATAATTAGACAAAGGTGGTGTAAGAAAACAAACTCATACTGACCCTCGCAGGTGATGAACTGCTTGATAATCATCAACAAGTAATTTCATCGCTTCTTCAACATGGTCACGGGCAAACCCTTGTCACGGGAGCTAACCTTACGGGACTGAAAGAGAAAAGTCCAAGGGACTTCTTCTACCTTGCAGTTTTTGGACCATTTCTGCCCAATGATAGGTAAACCTATTGCTAAACTGAGAAATTGCTCATCAATTTGCAATTGGACATCCCCGACCTTGGCCCGATAGCCATCAAAGTTCAATGCGAAATTCCTAGCAACGCCGAGGTTAAAACCATCAAATTTATGTATGAACGAGAGCCACCCAAATTCCTCAAGGTCACCACGGGCACTGTCGAACATCAACAGAGCCTGGCTACCATTCGGTTCAGCCCTCACGACTGGAGCCATGGTGCGAGCACATGGTAATGGTTGGGTCGAAAACACCAGCACACAGAGTCATTTGGTGTAACCACTATGAACGATCAAAAGGGGAGGCATTAATGTGCGCATGCGAGGGTGGCAGAAACACTTACCGCCATGCAAAATATTAATTGCAAAGTACAACCAGCGTATTAACCCTCTGTTGAAACAATCATAACATGTTTCAAATCATATTTTTCAGTCGACCCAAAAATCAAACGAAAAACGATATACCAATGCGCCATTCAAACCATGAATATTCAAATGTGAAATCAAAGCCATATGTTTAACCAACGCGCCATTGCATACATGTTTAATCAAAGGTTTTAAAACATTATGACAAATAATTTTATAAATCAATGAGGCAAGGATTATAACAATAAGGATCACATCATATAAAACAAAGTAAACCATGACCCCTATGCAATTCATAAAAATAAGTATAACCCATAAATTCTCATGCTCAATGCCTTACCAATTTAAATAAAAATCAAGTTGCGCAATTAAAGTAAGAATAGGCAATAGGGACAGTTCGAAAATCTCTTAGCCACTTAATGGTAATCCAAAGGTAAGTGCCATTCAAAATATCAATAAAAGATCATGACAGTTCAAGTAACGATAGAGGAGTTTTCACGCTTACATTCGTGAAAACTAAATGGAGACCAATTTGCAAATGTCGCAAAGAATTAAAATATCGTTTATTTGCAAAATGCGACGATAATTTGAAGTTCGAAAAACAAAGGTGTAGGCAGCTTATAGGGCAATTGAAAAAATTGAATTGTCTGCCAACACTACTCTAGTTTTCTTTCCATCAAAATTTAGTTCAAATTGTTTTGCTACTTCTAAGTGGCCTCTCTGGATGTTCTGGTAGAAAGAGAGGCATCTTGTTCTTCAAAACATTTCCCTTGCCATGGGTTCTGTGTCGAAAAGGCGCATGTCCACAGGTTTTGTTCGAAATATCTTGCCACCTTTGTGTGATTTCTTCGACTGAGGGGTATCCATGACTCAAAAAGAGGGTTCTTAAGAGGCTGTAAGGGATGCTATTGACCAAAAAATTTCAATTTAAGTCTCAAAAGCACAAGGATGGCCCTCCAAATTAACAGTGCTTAGAAAATGAACTTGGCTATGTGAAATGGACTTTCAGGCTCATATAGGTTTTTAGAGTGTAGACTATGAGGAAGTAATTTTGAACTGACTCTTCATATAGGATGAAAAGAAGCAGATGATAATTAGAGAGGTTTGAGCAGCACCTCTGTGTAGCGCAACGCATACACAGAGGATGGGCTATTTTAGGACGGTGACTTTCAAAGGCTATGACTAAACACAATAATCATACTATGGGTATGATCAAAGATGTTTGCAGGAATGAAAATATGGCTCCCATACTACCCTGTAAACTTAGCAAACTAAAACTCGAGAAAAAATCTCCTATGAAAATTAATATGCGAAGGAGGTTGCACAGGATACCTGTGAATTCGACAAATGTTGAGCTCCTTAGCGTGAACTTAGGATGATATTGAGGAAAATTTAGCCCTGAAATATCTCACAACATCAGATTTAGTGGGCATGCAATCATCTTCTCTGAACTGGCAAGCTTACGTAGTGCATCACTGCTGAACTTTCAAATTTAGAAACCATTACCAAGGATCATAAATGCAATATCTTTTGAAAACATTTCAACCAACTTTAGGCACTAAAAACAAGGGTTAAGGTATCAATCGTGGCAATCATGACTTGGAGTGGGTGCATGATAATCATGACAGGCACTACAGAAATGCCTGCTGAGTGGGTAGCATTCTCTAAGTAAAAAATGATTGGACAGGTGAGTGGGGATGATGAGGTATGCATGCGAGGTCATGAGTGATGAGAGAGGTGTGTCACATCAGCCTGGTCATGGGAGGTATCAACCTAGGGATGAATCACGAGAGGGGACATAAAGAATAGAACATGAGCTCATAAGGGTTTAAGGACCAAAAATTGAATTGTGGATCAACACATGAGATATGACTCAAAGGTTTAGTCATCCTAATGGGTCCTATCATAAATAACATTTAAAGGATGATAAATTGATTTTAAAGAGAAAATAAGAATCTAAGTTTTTTTTTTTAATTTTTCTTTTTAAATAAAAACAAACTCAGACACCCAAGGAAACTTAGTGTGATAACAAAGACATTACATTCTTGGGAAGGAGACAATAATCCACACTAATCATAAGCCATTGTAGTTCATGCAGACACAAGGAAAATTGCAGAATGATTGCCATCAGAAGTGGTCCACATACTTGCAACAATTCCACCTCAACATCGAGTATAAAACAAGAAGCACCAATTGCGTTTTTGATTGACTCAATAGACCGTTTGTTATGTAACTCATCATGGCTGTAGACTCTTGTGGCCATGAGACCTCTGGATGGCCCCAACTCCATGAGACAGACCCAGACTTTGCCACCACCTAACAAATGTTGGGTGCAAACATTGTTGTCGATAATTTCCATCTTCAGACTGGGTTATTGTGTTGTCTGGACCATATATGTGTTCCATCAAATGAGTGAGTGAAATTTATTTGGGAATTCCACTATATTCGGGTGGCAGGACACTTCGATGTCAAAAAGACAGTGGAAATGCTACAAAAACATTTCTACTGGCCAAAATTTGACAAGAGGTCAGCAAGTATATCAGTTCCTACATTGTCTGCATTATTTCCAAACCGACCACTAAGAAATAGAGCCTATACACCCGTCTACCTACTCCTGATAGGCCATGGGAATCCATCTCAATGGACTACATGTTGGGCCTCTCATACACCAAGTGGGGAAATGACTGTGTTTTTGTGGTTGTTGATCAGTTTTCTAAGATGGCAATTTTGGACTCCTGCAAGAAGAGAATCACAATAGAGGTCACTTCCAAGCTCTTCTTTGAATGGGTCTGGGTACATTTTAGAATCCCAAAAACCATTGTCTCATATTGGGATAGTCGATTTCTTAGCACATTCTGGTCGAGCCTCTAGTCACTCCTGGACACCAAGCTCACCAAATCCACGACCTTCCACCCCTAGAAATATATCCAAATCGAGATCGTAAATCGAATGATCGTGCATATCCTGTGCATGTATAATTCCAAGAACCCCCACACATGGTATGGGAGTCTTCCCTATGTCTAGAATAGATACAACCGAGCCCTTCATAGTTCAAATGTCCACAACCCCTTTCAGGTGGGGTTGGGATTCCAACCATTTGTTCCCATAGATTTTGCACTACCCCTTGCATTCACCTCAGCTGACCAATCTCCTACTCCAACTAAAGCTGACAAAGTCACTCGGTTCATTGAACAGATCTAGCACATCCACTAATAGGTTTAGGATATCCTACAAAATTCCAATGACAAGTACAAGAAGCTCCATGATGAACACCAAGTGCCACATAAGTTTCAGGTGGGAAACAAAGTTTGGTTTCACTTGCATAAAGAACGCCTTAAAGGACCCCATCGGAAGCTTCTCCCACTACTTTATGGGTTGTACACCATCACCAAGGTTGTGGGTGATAATTAAGTTGAGCTCAACATTCCTCCTTTTCTTTGGTTCCACCCAGTGTTCAATGTGGATCTCCTTCAGCCAACAAAGGATCCAGACTTATCAAGTTGTCAAAGTCGGGCAACTCCTGCACCAAGGCAAGTGGCTAACCCAGGGCCAAATTTAGCATGCATTTCCTCATTTGATTGGGGAACTCAATGAAATGGAGACTATTTCTTCCTAAGGAGGGAGGATTGATCCATATGGATATCGATGACCACCCACCTATCCACTAGTTCGAAAAACAGTTTTCCACCTTGGCAGTTTTTCGATAGTTTTTTGGGTTCCAAACTTTCAGGGTCCTTTTGAGGCCCTAAACAACGTTTTTTGGGAATTTGGGGCCCAAGTGATTGAAATAGGAACTAACCTAGGCTAGTATAAAATCCTTGTTCTCGGTTAGACCTTTCCAAAGGGATATTGTGTGCCTAAAACGAATATCATATGCAAAAGGTATGACCTCGGGAAGTTGATGTACTAACTTACCCCAACGGGGCCCACATGACTTTTGGCGCTTCATCTCCTAGGGTTATTTTTTCGGTTGTATAGGGTTTTTGCATTCATATTAATGTCAAAATGCCTTGAGAGCCTCATTTTAGTCATCTTCTTATGAATGAGCACAACCGTCACATCTCTTCTCAGAGATAAGTCGCCATCATTCTAGCAAGCTTGTTTTCCGCTGCATTTTATAGTTTCAACTTATTTCCTTATTGAATAGAAACCAGTATTACTGTATATATGTTATTATATTTTAAGAATATTTTGATAATAATCTATATTCATTTCGTTCTTCTCATAAAATCTGGATCAGTGTGGCATGAAATGAAGCCCCTAAATCTACTACCCAAGTCTCAAAAATATTATCTATAGAAAGAATCAAAGCATCTTTTAACATATCACATGTTACATTTTCTTCTTGATTTTTCTCCTACTATCCATCTCTTTGTTTCTTTGGAGCTCTGCAGTCTTTCTTCAAATGTCCTTTCTTCCCACAATTCCAACACTCTATCTTTCCCAGTCTAGATTTGGATCTTCCCTTCGTAGAATTCTCGTCCTTCCCTGAGCCCTTTCCTCTATTCTTTTGTCTTCCCTTGTTCTCCATGTTTAACCCATTAACTGATCTCTCACCTATGATTTTCCATCACATTTCCTTGCTAAGGATAACACCAACAAAATCATTAAATTTTAGAGTGTTTGAACCAGATACAGATTTACTTACAACCATGAATAAGCCATTCCAACTTTTTGGTAATGAGCACAAGATTAGAAGAGCCCTCACCTCGTCATCAAAGTCCACTTTTATAGAACTTAGTTTATTAGTAACCGTATTAAATTCATTTAAATGATCTGCAACAGACCCACCTTCTGACATCTTCATATTAAATAATATCTTCATTATAAATACCTTATTAGATGCCGAGGGTTTTTCATACAGTTTAGTCAATTCATCCATCAACACCTTTGTTGTCTTTTATTTCTAAATATTGAAAGCCACTGACACTGCCAGGATCAACTGTATCATTCCTTGTGCCTTTCTGTCAAGAACCTCCTGTTCTTCATCCTTCATGGACTTCGACTTCTTTGTTATTCTACCCAATGGTAGGAATAGATCCTTCTGATATAAATAATCTTCCATCTACATCTTCCATAACTGGTATATTTTCCCATTAAATTTCTCAACCCTAAACTTTCCATCTTCTGCCATTGCTCCCACTCGAACTAGGAACCCTCTTTTCATTTTCTCTTTTATACGAGTTGTTATAAAAATGGGATCGCATAGAAATAAAGTAAGATAAATGCAGAAATAAAACACAAAAGCTACACGACACAATAGAGACAAAGATATATGTGGTTCATCTAGTGTGGGCTACATCCACTAGAGAAATTTCCTAGTTCTTCCTTTATTATTAGCCAAAACATCAAGGGATACAACCTACAACACATTCGATATAGCTTCCTCTTCTTTCTCTCATAGTACACTCTCTCATAATAAAATATCTGCAATAATACATAGCTTCAATACAATTCCCTCTTAAAGGAGGGTTTCCTTTTAGGTAAAAAAACCCTAACATAACTTCTACTATCAGATCTGTGACCTTATAATGAACATTCTAGATTTACTATGAAATTATAATATACATTTACAAGAAAAAATTTCCTTCAGGGTCTCGCTTTCCCTTGGACCCACCAATTGGGGGCTGAGCCCCCTAGAACCCACAGGAGGTGGGGGGGGCAAGCCCCCCCTGCAACCCCCCCACATGGAGGGGTGTATAGTCTTCATGGGGTATAAATGCGACTAAAACCAAAGATCTATGAATGAAGAAGATAATCAGGCTCCACAATCAATAGATAGCTAGAACAAGACTAATGAACGAAAGATGGTCAATGGTCATAATGGTTCCATTGTGAGAGAAATGCATCACTTGAAAGAGTGTCGACATGAAAACTTTCATACTATAAAAATAGTCCTGCCCAAGGAGTAAATTAAAGTCTAAGGGGACTTGGAATACCATGGAATTGATACAGATAGCTTCCCCCCTAAGATGATGGGAATTTGAGGAAGGATCCCTAAAGGTTCACTGGATATTCTATTAAAATCCAAAAGATGATGGGTAACTGACACAAGTTGAGGGGAACCTAAATATTTTCAAGCAGTTGAGGATAGAAAATTAACAATAGAACCTTCATCAACATTAGTGTGATGTGCCGTGATCTTATCGCAAACCTGCATCATGATTTGGAAAGGCAAGTAGGAAGGAAGGGGAGGCTCCACTAGACTATTCCAATCAAAGGAAATTACCTCAATACTCGAAGGGGGTTCCATTGAAACGAGTGAAATTCCCCCTTGTATGGAGGAATATGAAGTGACAATAAAAACTTGAACAATATTCACTTCACTCTCGAAAAGAAGAGTGGGATCGACTAAGAATTGAATTGGACTGACCACTTCATCAAGCAACGATTGATTGGGAGAGGACTCGTGAGAAGAAGTTGGGTGTTGTTGATGGGAAAGAACAATGTATTCCAACAATTCTAAATCTTCATCCATACGAGGACAAAGGTAAGTGAGGTGCATATCCCCACATAACTGGTAAGGAATCCTAACTTTACCCTTTCTTCCCCAAACCTTATGATCATTGGTTGATGGGTTATCACTAGCATGACCTGCAATGACTAGTGACATGGATTGTTGAGAACCCATGGACCACACTTCTAAGACCTTGGGAATACCAAGGAAATATTTAAGAAGGTGGTCACCCTTACAAATCCTACAAGGGTGTTACACGTCAAAATTGTTCAGCTGGATAAGTGTCGCATTGTCCCTATCGATCGTCGTAAGTATCGCATATCCGCTACAACTTTCACAAGTGTCACAAGTTGGTCACTAGTGTTGCAAACGATGTTCATACATAATGCTATGATAACGACACTATGGAGGCATTTATAACATCTCACATGATTGATTTGAAGGAGGAGAACTGGTTTACTAGAGTCAAATAACTCTTGACACCTGAAAGAAATCCTGAAACAAAGGTTTGGAGGGGGAACGCTCCCCTACTTCAGCTCCAGAAGCGTTGGCGCTCCCCTGTAATGCTTCAGGGAGTGTTATAACGCTGCCCAACCCTTTTTGGAGGAGCGTTGCTCATCTTGAGAGCGTTGGCACTTCCCCAAAGCTTACAAAGGAGCGCTACAATGCTCTGATACCCCTTCTGAGGGAGTGCTCCCTAATCTGGGTTAGTTGTTGGTCCGTTGAGGAGAATAAGGGGAGGATATTTCGATATTAGGAGGCAATTGTGCTCGAATTCTTGGTTTCATCAATAGATCCCTGATCTAAGGAGAAGGTTCCCAACTTGTTCTAAAGACAACTCAGGAGGTTAAGCTCCTATTAACCTATATAAACAGGCTCTATGATGGTGGAAAGGGGGAAGAATTGAATATATGAAACTTATGATCTTGGAGGAAACTGATAGTTAGCCAAAGGAGAGTGATCAGTGAAGCTATTGTTATCCAGATTGTGGAGCTTTCAGGCAAGGGTTAGACGAAGGGGACTTGACAAAGCTGTCGCATTCGCATCTACGATTGTAAGTACTGCTGTCGTTATTCTCATTAATATGACACGCTTGGCCTGTTTCTTTCTAGTTTGTGTCTGACGTTACATGAACTTATCATCGATAAGAGGTACTTCTATAACAGGTACTTCTATCATCCTTCCTTCTCATGTGTTAGTTTAGATAGATTTGAAAGAAATTCAGTGTCCATGATAAGCATTTTTCTGTCTAGGGTTAAGGTCAAGCTCTAGAGGTGATCTACCTGTCCGCAGGGAGATTTTCCTACAATAGAAACTGGTGACTCCACTGGGGAGATAGCCTCAAATCGAAACCTCTTGTTTCGATTTTTCTCCTCATTGACCTTGTTCTATCCCTTGATTGTTTCAGATCTGGTTTACTCCTCTTTTGATTAGTTTCATGAGCTGATTGGCTCCTTGTCCTACCATACTCAGCATAGTTGTCGTGTTTGAATTTCAATTTTTGAAATTTTTTGACATTTCTGGGGCTTTTAGACCCTGGCACCCCTGTCCTAGTGTTAACAGAGCACCAGTTCTCCCCATACCTTTGCACAGATCGCTATAATGCTCCTTGCCTTTGGAAACAGAGTGCCAACCTCTTTTTGGCCAAAAAACCCTCCAGAATTGCCTGCTTCAGGGTTTGCCTCTGTGTCTCTTTTGCTGAGTGATCTAGTGAGTCAACTTTTCTTCCTTTTCAGCCTTGACATCTGTCCTCTTTGAAGAATAAACACCTTGTTAATTGGATCTTGCAACCTTCTTCACTATTCTCATTGAGTTTTTTCCTGTTGAGTGAAGTTTGAAACCTATGCATTGTTTTTATCTCCTCATCAACTGAGTAAAACCCTGGTGAAGGTCATCAAAGGCCTACAGACCTCTTTGTCTTGATTTCAGCCAAGGTCATTGTTCTTCAAATTTTTTCTTTTGGGTGTTAAAGTTTGTTTTTCGCTTTGATTGTTTCTTTTTCTTCCGCTCTTTCGTTTTGATCGCTGCGAAAGGGTGTATTGTTTGTGTGAATTTTGTTTGTGCTAGTTTGGTTTTCATTTATACCGAGACGATAATTAGCAAAGATAAGCATTGTGTTGTATTGATCATCATCCATACGCAAACAATAAAAGATATCTTCATGATTGATTGTGCATATTAGAAGGCATTTGAAAGTTTTTGCATTACATCAGGATTTGATTGAGAAAAAGAATCGTTTGAGGGCATTCCATAGTTGTTCTTGTTAGTGAAAGAACTCTCTCTCTCCCTTAGCTAGATGTTCATCGAAAGGAAATGATTGCTTATCATGCTTGATGCACTCTTTGGGTCAGAGTCATAATTCCATTTGTTTCACTTCCATGCACCCCTTTGCGTAAAGAGAAACCACTAAAAATCAACGCTAATTAAAAATTATCTAGAATTTTTCTTTGCTAGGATCCTCCACCAACAGTAGAATAGGTGTAGTACTTTGGATTAGGGTTGTGAGCATAACTCTCCAAATTTTTCAAAACAAACAGTAGCATATTGAGTTAGGGAGAGTAAATCCAGTTATCGTATAAGTCTGCCTGGGATCCCCCTCTCACACAAGGGTTACGCACGACGTTGCATTCGGGTAAGCTACGGGGACTAACCCTCCGTGGTTTAACTGATTGTGGTGGTCAGATCGTATTATGGGGATCACTTTGAGGTAAATCCACAATTACTGCATGGAAGCCTCTTAGTTGGTTTCGGTCCTGATACCCTGCCCATACGTTCGGATTGAACTGTCGACTGTTCCCACCCAGGGGCTGACTGTGAATTGGTAAACTTAGCGGCCATAATCTTTAGGGTCTTACACAAGGTGACGGTGACGGGAAGTCTCACTGTACCTGGAGCAGACATTGGTCAAACTCACTCGGGCTCCTTGGAGGGTAAATCCATAATTACTGCGTGGAAGCTTGCACCAAGGCGTAAGT
>ML792260.1:643994-669890 GCA_009831015.1 Picea engelmannii | reverse complement strand
CCCCCCAAACTCAAGTCTCTAATGTGAATGCGGTCCAATCAACCCCTTCACAACAACTTGGGGGAAAGAAGAAAGCAAGAAACAAAACAAAGAAGAAAAATAACAACGAACAACCGAAAACCCAACCACAAATCCCTGTTGCCGAAAAACAACCACAGTGAAAACCAAAATTCCCATGTCTCATTTGTGGTGATGATCACTACACTCGAGATTTCCCACATCGCGATGAAGTGGCCAAACTTTTCAAAGGAAATTCGCAACCCGCTGTGCTTACTCATCCTTTTCCGTAGAAACAATCGTTGGTTGCACAAACCCCCATGCCAGGGGGCAGTTCCAACCAACCCCACGATGAAGCCTCGACAAGTGCACACATTTACATGTTCAACGGGGTTAATCTAACCACTCGTTCTGTGACATACGACACACCAGTTAAACTTGATAAGCCGAAGACTGCTAATGGCTCTTCGCCAGATCCTTTACCATCCTCTGTTAATCCTTCATCTGTTAGCCCTCCATCCGGGCCACTTCAGATTCAGAAACCTTCTTTTCACTCCATCTTATGCCCTCCTAAGAGCACCATCCAGAAATCCACTTTCAATCCTAATTCACGGGCTACCCAAAACTACAATATTGTAGAAGATTTGGCCCAAGCCCCGTGTGCCATGTCTGCGTTGGAAGTTCTACAACACTGTCCTAATCAATGTAGGACACTCTTCGCTGCCATTGGCGCTTTCGATCTCGAGTCATCAAACTACATCACGTTTAATCTGGACGATCATCAACCACGACTCTCCCACTAGCTAGCTTTCCAAATCGACGTTGTTGTTCACAACCAACAAATTCATCGAACTATCCTAGATGAGGGAGCCTCTACTTGTGTCATGTCTCTAGCCTATTGGAAAGGTTTGAAATCACCTGCCCTTAACAAATCCCCTACGATGTTACGCGCCTTTGATGGATGAGGTTTCCATCCTCACGGATTACTACAATCCCTAGCCGTTCAATTGGGCGGCAAAACTATTACCATTGATGTCGAGGTGGTCAATGCTCCCCTCGATTACAACCTATTACTCGGAAGAAGTTGGTTTTACACGATGACCGCCATCGCCTCATCGGTGTTTTGATGCGTACAATTCCCCCATCAAGGAAAAATTGTTACCATCAATCAGCTCGATTTTTTCACACCCGACGCTCGCATCCCTGCTACCAACAACATTCCCTTTCTGGGAGACCACCTGGTTACATATGAAAGCGTTGGTGTTGGCTTATTGAAAGATTCTAGCCTCATGGGTACCTTCCCTACACCACTTCCACCCACCGCACATCATCTTGCCTACGTCAATATGATCTCAACTATGCCTTATCAATCCTTGGAATCATCTGACCCTTGGGTTGTGCCTAGTCCTTTGGAATTCGATGCGCTCGGGGACACAATGCCACTGAGCCCAGCCGAGGCCGCATACATAGCCATTCAATCTGCCTCTCCCTCTTCAAACACTTCACATTCACTGGCACCCGATACTTATTCGGTGCCCTCGTGGTTAGATTCCCTATCATCCGTCGTCGATTACATTTCCCAAATTTTTCCTTCGGACGAATCTATCATGGAAATGCTTAGCATTAATGATCTTCCATGGGATGACAACCACCACCGATCTTCTTTTCTTCCGCCTCTGGAAGAAATCCAATACATACGATCTGTCTTCCCCCCCGATGTTACCGATGCTCCATAATCCCCTATCCTCACACAAGACACTTTCTCTGAGGGGAACATGGGTAACATCTCTACTACAGTCACAATCGATATTTCAGTCAAAGAAGGTGTCGCGGAAAACATTAATCTTGGTGCTAATTGCACGCCAAATGAAGTGGTTTCTTACACCGCTTTGTTCAAGGAATTCCGCGATGTTTTCGCATGGAGCTACGAGGAAATGCCAGGGATTTACCCTTCAATCGTCATACACAAAATCAAAACTTACCCTGACGCAAAACCGGTTCGACAGAAACTCCGCCCGGTTCACCCCAAGAAAATGGCAGCTATAAAGGTAGAAGTTGAAAAACTTCTAAAATCTGGCTTCATCTACCTTGTCCCTTTGACGGAATGGGTCTCCAACCTCGTTTCGGTTGCTAAAAAACAAGGGACCATCCGTGTTTGCGTAGATTATCGAGATCTTAACAAAGCTTGTCCCAAGGACAACTACCCTACGCCTGTTATCGATCAAATCATCGATAATTGCGTAGGAAGCATAATCTTCTCTTTCATGGATGGATTTTCTAGATATAACCAGATTGAAATCTTACCTACTGATCAACATAAGACAGCCTTCATCTTCCCTTGGGGAACTTTCGCCTACCGAAAGCTACCTTTTTGCCTTAAAAATGCTGGTGCTACTTTCTAGCGAGCCATGTCCTACGCTTTCCACGACATCAAACATATCGCGGAACCTTACCTCGATGATTTACCCGCCCATTCATCCAACCGACCCAATCACATTGGTCACTTGCGGGCAATTTTTCTTCGATGTCGCTTCTATCGTATTCATCTGAACCCACATAAATGCATTTTCTCTATCGAATCCGGCCGCCTCCTCGGTTTCATCGCCTCAAAAGACGGGATCAGGGTGGATCCCTTAAAGATAAAGGCCATTGTAGCCTTACCCCCACCTACCAACTTAACCCAACTCCAAAGTTTGCAAGGCAAAGCAAACTTTCTTCGCCGTTTCATCTGCAATTACGCCGAGATCATTAAAGGATTCATGTGGCTACTGCAAAAGAACGTCCCTTTCATTTGGGATGACACTTCCCAACAGTCATTCGACGCCCTCAAGCATGCTTTGACCCATGCTCCTTTGTTACATCCTCTCGAATATACAAAGGATTATATCCTTTACTTGGCCGCTTCTACTTCCACCATTGCAATGGTGTTAGTTCAAGAGGACTCTAATGGTGAAGAACACATGATTTATTATCTGAGCAAGAGTTTATCTGGACCCGAACTCAGATATTCACATGTTGAGAAACTGGCTATGGCAACCGTCATTGCTGTCCAAAGATTCTGCCACTACATCTTATTACGCACCGCCATGGTAATTGCAGACTCCAACCCCATGTACCACGTCTTGACACGTCAAGTACTTGGGGGCAAATATTCGAAATGGATCGTTATTCTTCAAGAATTCGATCTCGTGTTTACAAAAGCTAA
The DNA here is from genome assembly GCA_009831015.1 of Picea engelmannii. Lineage (NCBI taxonomy): Eukaryota > Viridiplantae > Streptophyta > Pinopsida > Pinales > Pinaceae > Picea > Picea engelmannii. The sequence continues at coordinate 666,688 of ML792260.1, read as the reverse complement.
AGCCAAAAAATCCCTGGTGTTTGCCGAGCTCATCTGTGCTCTCCCTTGTGCCAATGAAAACATTGAACCTAGAGATTCTCTCCTCGATGAATCTCTCTTCCTCATCAGCACTTCTGACCCTTGGTATGGAGATATTCTCCTCTACCTTCAGACCCAATGTTTTCAGCCCAACATCTCTCACGAAGAGCATCGACGCATCCGTCACCACTCTCGCCGTTATCTCATCCTCGACGACACTTTGTATCGCCATTGTATTGACACCATTCTTCGGCGATGTCTGATTCACAAAGAGGTTGAACGCGTTTTGAACGATTGTCACCTTGGCGCTTGTGGCGGTCACCTTTCCAGGATGGCCACAACCCAAAAAATCCTACGTGCCGGCTACTTTTGGCCCTCAATTTTCAAAGATTGCATCGAGGCCATCAAAAAATGCCCACCCTGCCAAATCTTTAACAAGAAGGCACGCACCCACCCTACTGTGCTGCACCCCATCATTTCCATCGGCCCCTTTTCCAAATGGGGTATCGATTTCATGCAGTGTAAGCCTACCTCTGCCGGGGGGCACGGTTACATCATCGTCGTCGTCGACTACTTCACCAAATGGGCTGAGGCTATGCCTACCTTCCTGAACGATGGCCGTACTGCAGCTCTATTCCTCTTCAACCACATCATTACTCATTTTGGTATACCACATGCCATTGTCACCGACCATGGTGCACACTTCAAAAACCAGATGATGAGCGAGTTACATGTCAAATTGGGTTTTCGCCATGAAAACTCATCCCCTTACTACCCTCAAGTGAACAGGCAAGTTGAAGCTATCAAAAAAGTCCTAAAAACCATGATCCAACGCATGGTAGGGGAAAACAAGACATCGTGGAATTTACAACTATTTTCTGCTCTCTGGGCCTATAGCACCTCTGTGAAAACCTCAACTGGATTCACTCCTTTCCAGTTGGTCTACGGCATTGAGGCCATCCTACCAATCGAGTGCGAGATTCCATCACTAAAATTGAAAGTAGAACTCCTGCCCCATACTTCTGCGGAAGAAGAACCATTCTTGTACTTATCCAAGCTGGACGAAACACGTCGTGATGCCGCTCTCATTAATGAGGCACATCAAAAACGAATTAAGAGTCAATATGACAAATCCATCCAACCTCGAGCCTTTCCATAAGGTGACTTAGTCCTCTTTTATGACCAAGCACACGATAAATTGGGAACAGGAAAGTTAGAACCTATGTGGCATGGTCCTTACATCGTGAAGCATGTTTTATATAGAGGTTCTTATGAACTAGTAGACCATGATGGAATTTCCCTGGGAGAGCCCCGAAACGGGCTTTACCTTAAAAAGTACTATGCCTATATCACCTAGCATTCGTACTTTGTACATTATTGTATTTAGTTTGGTGTGTATTTTCTTTCGCGTGCTCGAGTCTTTACCATTATCACTCATGACTGTGCCTGTGTTTTCATGCGCAGATGACGTCCTCCTTTCCTATCTTTTTTGGGTTCGCGGATGGCGCTAGCCGACATACCCGGAACATTGCTTTAGCAGCTTGGGTTATTTACCAATTTGACCAGGTGGTGAGTTCAGGAGGCATTTGTTTAGGGCCAGCAACCAACAATATGGAAGAATATCACGTTGTCATCGGACTACTGAGCCAAGCTTCCTCTCTAGGTATTTCTCGCATCATTATTTACTTAGACTCCCAACTGGTGGTTTTTCAACTCAACCGCATTTACGCTATCCGTAGTCCTATCCTGCTACGTCTACACTTGCAAGTTCGTCGTCTCGAACGAATGTTTGATTACATTGAATATAGACACATTCCAAGAGAACTTAATAGTGTTTCAGATTCGTTAGCTAATTATATCATGGATCGATATCTAGCCCACAGATAAGATTCAAGGAAAGCAAAAACTATACATCACATGTAAATTAAAACACATCACATACACCATCATGTACAAATAATTGGCATCATAAAAACTCGAAACTGTGTATATATATATATGGCGTGACTGAAATGTTTGCATTACATCAAAAAGTGTGTAAGAGAGCAAAATATTGGGTCCATCCGCCCATACAACATCGCCTGACAAGGCATACAAAAAACATGATCACGGGAAGAATCTAATCTCCCCACACTGCGTTGTGCTGTGAGTAACACACTACTGCACGCACTACATGCCTCAACAGAGAATTGATATTCTCTGGGACCCCTACAGTGTGTCGTTGTAGACGTAAAGGCACATCCCCCCTCTGTAGAGGAGGGATACCCATCGTAAGGCCTTGGAGGTTCCTCTCAACCTCCCGGAGACCCGCCGCCGGTACTCCTGGACCTGCTGCAGCTGGGGTGCCTCCACGACGCGCTGGTACCGGTATATCAACTGGGCGCATTGCTCCCTTGTCTGCATGTTGAAAACAAAAACATCTGTTAAAAACTCTTTTACATACCCAAAAAAATACATATACATCAAAAACTTAAAAAAGGGAAAACTTGACAAGGTATGGCTTAATCTCTTACCTGACTCATCCCAGTCTTCCCCTGTGGGAAAATTAAGTCCATGCTCCCATGGAAGTCTACATTGGCATAGGAAAAATCCTCTATCCAGAGGTACTGCCGTCTCAACCAGGCAAAGAAATCACCGGTAAAGTGGAACTCTGACTCTGAAACTAGCCTTGGAGACAGACTAGTCCACCTCTCCATCCGAGGCTCATCCACTGGTCGTACTGCCAGTGCTATCTGAGGTTGCATCTGAGGGATGCGCTCTAAGAAAAATGATACTAAGAACGATCCATAACCGAACTGTTCCTGACTAGTCCTACATCGCAAGATCTATTCCTTCACATTCCGAAGGAATGCCTCACTCCAATTGAACAATGTTGGTTCTAAACACTGAACACCATAGGCCACCTGTGATCTCAATGCCAAATGAGCACTAGTGCTACCGGTCACACTCATGATAGCAAATAATATAGATCGAAGAGGCAGATCTCGTATATCCTTGATAGGGATCCTGCCCCCTACCAACCTTGCTCCCGGAACGCAATGGCGTGCCAGATACACGTCCACCTGCTCAGGTAATGCCCTCTGTCTAGTAAAAGCTATGGGGACCCCTCTTTTTGAGAGGCCAGTTAGAAAGTACACATCTTCCAAATCAATGGTTAGGAGTTGTGTACCAACACAGAATCCCTGTTCCGTAACGTCCCAAAGGCCAATCATGTTCTCAAGCAGTAGAATCTCTCTCTTCATTTTTTGCAATTTGAAAAACTTGAGCAAGACACAGGCCCTCAAAGAGGCCCACATACGGGGACTTCGTAGAGAGGCTAAATCATCCATCTCGTGTTCCCTCTCTTTCCATTCAATCATGATTTTCGAAGACACCTACAAAACAAAAAATCAAGAATTTCATTATTCTTCACGTTTTTGTGATTTCGGCGATTTTCAAAAAGCATTTTAAAACATAAAATCAAATACCCATGACATCTAAAAGCAACCAATCACTCTCTTTTAACCACCACACCCTTTATTATTTTCCAAATAATGATTAAAATGTGTTAAAAATGCAAAACGATTTGAGGGGGTGCGTGGGCCATTGAGGGGAATTTTCATGAGTTTCTTTGCTGAAATGGTTGATCTAATCAATGGCAAGGATGTAGACATCCTAACAACCCTTCCCCAATACATTTTTATGAAATATTCCCCCCATTTCATTAACTTTTAAAAGGAGGCCGATTTGGTTCAAAAAGGGGCGACCTAGGGCTTTGTGTTTTAAATTAATAATGCCATGAAAATAAACTTGAAACCATGCAATTGAAAGAGTAAAGGGTGAAAACCTACTTGGTTTGAATGGTGAGAAAAATGGTCGATCGTAGCTCTGGCACCGAGAAAAACAAGATTTGCTTCAAATTGAGATCCTCCACTACTCCAAAAATCCTTGCAAATGAAATGGTAAATGAGTTTTCAAATCAATTGATATTTATAAAATTTCATTTTTTATAAGCTATGGTCAATTTGGGTTTCTCTAATGATGTAAATGACTTCACTAAACTCTGGCTTGTAGTTTCTGGCATCGCAGGTTTACTGGCAATTCAAATGAATTATTCACCTTGTCGTATTTATGAGCATAGTCTTAGTTCATTCTCGAGCTCGACAATATGAGAACGTAATTGGGTAAACTTCTATCTCTTTTTCGGACCTGTAGGGATACGAACACATGAAAAAGGAACCCCCCTGGAGTCTCCTTTAAACCCTTTTCAGACTCTCTAAATATGAAAAGATTGTCGAGCGATCTTGCTTTCTTTAACACTCGTTAAAAGGTCAGAAAGAGCGTCTCGTGAGCGATAGTTTAACCCTTTTTCGGTCTCGTCGGACTACTGTACGAAAAACGAACTGAGAGAGTTCTCTTTTAAGTGTTTTTCCAAACTCTATAATCCTGAAAAACCTTCGAGTTTTCTGTCTTTGGACTCGTTAAAGTACACATTGACAGAGCCATATGGGACCGAACCCTTACTTCTTCCGGTTCGTTAAACAAAGGAAGTGGAACTTACCAAAGGTGAGTTATATCGAGCATGTGTTATCATCCTCAAGCTCATTAAATTATAAAGAGGTACTCATCTATCTCGATGGGGGAAAAAATTGAAAGGAGCAAGTCAAGCAGTCTCTTGAGAACATCATCCAGCATTTCTTAGAGTCGCCCTTGAACACGACACTTTGTCACTTTGCACATATCATAATCCGCTGAACCTTTGCACTAAGCCAATCCTTTGAGTTTCCTTTCACTCCTTTGAGTCACCCGACGCAAGTCACGGTACCCACTGCATAGTTTTGGTCCATGTCATGTTTTGCTGTCATGCCTCAGTGTTCAAGGGAAGTATCCTCCTTGAGAGTCAACCATCCCAAATATCTTGCCTCAAAACCAGTGTCAGTCCATGTCCGTCTGATCTACCAATTACATCTCCATGTCCGTTTCGTGTCGTTGATGGGGGATACATCAAGTCCCTCCCTCGACGAGTCTATTCCTGTCGACTTCAACACATTATCCGGGAATTAGACTTAGAAACCATTTAGTACTTTGGGACCTGCATGCCTCAATGGCAGGCCTCCTCACATTCGACAGTGGGTTTACATCATTGACCTCCGATCGAATGATTCCACGAGTGTTTGACCTCATCTCATTTATTCACATTCGCTGGAATGTACTAGGGTACCTTGGGAATCATTGACATTAATGATGATCTCCCTCGCACTTGTTAACGGTTCACACCATTGACCGGTAATCAAGTGGTTTCTGCCATGTTCGATGTCAAAACATTCATTCACATGGTCGGATTCGTATCATATTGGGATTGGTAAGAAGACCCTGTGTTAAGTGATCACTTTGACATATACTTTGCCGAGGCTGCGAAGGAGTTTTTATTGGACAAGAACACATATACTATCACATAGATCCACTTTGTATTGGTCGTGGCTATGTCTTGTCATCTCGTAGATCCACTGTGTATTCTTCGTGGCTATGATCAGTCCGAATCATCATAGTATAGATCCACGTTGTATCTTTGGTGTCTATACCTTTTTATCAATACAATTATGGATCCGCAGTGTATTTTATGGCAGCCATATCCTACTAAATCTTAATCACCCAAGCAGAGGTATGCCTGCCTTGGGTTTTGAAATATGTCATGATATTTGTTGGATGTTTGTGTGCAGCTTCTGTCAGGTTCTCCGAGTCTATACCCTTGCTTGAGCATCTACAAAGTATTTCAGTTATCAGTTGCCATCTTCTAACTTCATACTTTGGGGGGCATTCTGTTACACGTCAAAATTGTTCAGCTGGATACGTGTCACATTGTCCCTATCGATCGTCGTAAGTGTCGCATCTCCGCTACAACTTTTGCAAGTGTCACAAGTTGGTCACTAGTGTCACAAACGATGTTCAGACATAATGATATGATAACGACACTAAGGAGGAATTTATAACATCTCACATGACTGATTTGAAGGAGGAGAACTAGTTTACTGGAGTCAAATAACTCTTGACACCTGAAAGAAATCCTGAAACAAAGGTTTGGAGGGGGAACGCTCCCCTACTTCAGCTCCAGAAGCACTGGCGCTCCCCTATAATGCTTCAGAGAGCGTTATAACACTGCCCAACCCTTTTTGGAGGAGCGCTTCTCATCTTGAGAGCGATGGCGCTTCCCCAAGGCTTACAAAGGAGTGCTACAACGCTCTGATACCCCTTCTGAGGGAGTGATCCCTAATCTGGGTCAGTTGTTGGTCCGTTGAGGAGAATAAGAGGAGGATCTTTCGAGATTAGGAGGCAGTTGTGCTCGAATTCTTGGTTTCATCAACAGATCCCTGATCTAAGGATAAGGTTCCCAACTTGTTCTAAAGATAACTCAGGAGGTTAAGCTCCTATTAACCTATATAAACAGGCTCTATGATGGTGGAAAGGGGGAAGAATTGAATATATGAAACTTATGATCTTGGAGGAAACTAACAGTCATCCAAAGGAGAGTGATCAGTGAAGTTGTTGTTATCCAGATTGTGGAGCTTTCAGGCAAGGGTTAGACGAAGGGGACTTGGCGAAGCTGTCGCATTCGCATCTACGATTGTAAGTACTGTTGTCATTATTCTCATTAATATGACACGCTTGGCCTGTTTCTTTCTAGTTTGTGTCTGATGTTACATGAACTTATCATTTAGTGATAGATATGTTTTCAAGCTAATATCAATAGAGTAGGAAGTGGTCGTATCTTGTTTTGTCCATAGAACTCAGCTAGGAGCAAAAGATTGGAGCGCGACTCGAAGCGTGCAGGGACAAACGTCGATAACAGGTACTTCTATCATCCTTCCTTCTCATGTGTTAGTTTAGATAGATTTGAAAGAAATTCAGTGTCCATGATAAGAATTTTTCTGTCTAGGGTTAAGGTCAAGCTCTAGAGGTGATCTACCTGTCCGCAGGGAGATTTTCCTACAACAAAGGGAATTTTGGCTTACGACCTATGTTGGTAGAAATTTTAATATTATCAGCTCTCATGATAGTGGCTGGTTGATTACCCCATTGTTATTTTTCTTCTTCGTGTTCTTCCTTCTCTTTTTCTTCTTAGCCTTTTATTTACTAGTATCAAGGGTTTCACCAGGTGAGGAATAAGAAAGGGAAGAAGATGCAATAGGTGAAGAAGGAAAAGGGTCATCAGGAGGTTGATGTTCTTGCAGTGGAGAACTTGCTTGGGAAGAAACAAGAGAATTAAGGACTAAAGGAGTTGAAAATAACCATATTGGTAACCCCACATGGAAACTAGGTTGATTCAATGTAGAAATGTAAGGAGGAACAATGTTTCCAAAACAAGGAAGAAAATAAGTTTCCTCGTGAAAAGGGGTCCCTTGGATGGTAACTTTAGGAACTGTTGCCATCAGCATGGATTCAACCTAAGGTTTTATACATATCAAATATCACACACTATCAAAGTCCTTACAATATAAGAACAAGAAAACAACTCCCTAATGAAAAGGATAAGGGAGGTAAGGACCTTCTGGATACGAGATATGGGGCCATCAACAAAGAATTGATCAATAATTACAATAATATTCATGCAACAATCCCATAATGTGAAAGTAAAGCCTACAAGAAAATACCCTCCTGGTTCATTGAAGATGAGATTGAACATCTCTCACATGTACCACAAGGAATCCTCCTTGCAATCACCTCTGTGGAATCCTAGGAGAGGTTACTATGTTTACCAATTCACAATGAATGACCAGGGGGTATAGTCAATAGTCAAGACTAGAAAATGGGTATGGGAATTCCAGACACAAATATGTGGCCCAGAAACTAAGAAGAAGTGGTGTAATGTAACACCCCAGTTTTGATCCCTATGAACTAGAATGTATTATGTAAATGTGACTTAGGCTGGTGAGCCAGTAAAGTTGGAAAGGGGGATGAATGCATAGAAATGTAACACACACACACACACACACACACACACACACATATTAATATTAATAAAATACTTCATTGGTTACAAGACATATAAGGACAAGAGATAGGGGGCTATGATTCCAGAAGAGAGGGGGATAAAGGGGCTAAGTATTTTTATTATATTTTATTTACTCATTTTGGGTTTAATTGAGAAAAATGGTTACATGATATTATAGGGAGGGCCATGTGGTTCTTGGTTCTTGTAATTATATATAAACCCTACATGTGGGCTATTTTTGGGGTGGTTCTTTATTATTTTTCATTTGTTTACTCTTGCATTGTTTCCTTGGGATTCTTCCTCATTCACTTTTGCTAATTCATGTTCTCTTGGTTGGTGCATGGAAACAAATGGCTAGAGGAGGAGAGCCATTGGGAGATTTCTTTGAGGAATTAATGATCATTTAAGTTTGGAATGGATGCCTATGGGCATGAGATTGATGGTAGCTCTAAAAGAATTGTCACAGTTGAGAATCCTTGGAGTTTCCAACATGGCGATTTCCTGACCAATATCTATAGATCCGTGGAGAGAAATGGAACAACATGAGGAATTGCATGGAATAGAAAGGGGTTCATTTATTTGGGTTGTGAAGGCTGAAGGAGAAAGAGAGATGGAAATTAAGATTGTTGTGTGGTTGGGAAAACCTAAGAGATTATTAGCCAACTGATGTATGTTTTAGATTTGGCCTAGAACTTGTCCTTGTGGATTCATAGCCCTGGCTCGGGGGTGACCTATTGTTGAGAATAAAAACAATAGTGTTTATGGTTGGGAGGAATGTCCTTGGTCTGCAACTAGTTTGTGATGGTTTAATTAAAGATAAGTTCTCTCTCTGCTTTCTGTATATTTATATTCTGTTGTGTATTATTATTATCTCTTAGATTCATATTTATAATGTGCCTCCTTGTTGGTTATTGTTGTGCATGGCACAATGTCCCTTGTTTGGATGGTTTGGCATGAATCTTGATTATTTCATGTGTGATTATTGCAATATTTCATTCTTGATTTCAAATTAATTATTACCAGAATTCATGATCAATTTTGAAGTGTGCTTTTGAGGTAGTGTGGCCTGCCTTTGAGTGGTTGGGTATGTTACAGATTGGTATGAGAGCTTATGGCTGAAACACTAGACTAGTATGTGCCAAAATGAGTGTGAATTAGAAAAATTCTCTATTGTAGATTTCAAACTGTGTGAATTTGGGGAAAAATGAAAATATTAGAGAGAGATCCCCAAATTCATGGGAAAATTTGAGTTTGAAATAATTCAGAATTGTCTAAGAAGTTTAACAGACTCAATCTGTAGAGTTGCAGATGTGAATTCGACCTTGAAGGTCAAAAAAATTAGATTTTAATGGCCACTAAAGCGTGGGGAATATTTCTAAGAATCAACGACCGAGATTGTATTCAATCTTGAGATCAACAACCTAGATTCATTCTTGAAAAATTTAAAAATCTTAATGTTCTCAAAGTTTGACAGAGTTAGCAGATTGACGACTGAGATTCATTTCGGTGGTTGGAAAAGTGAGGTACATTAACGATCTAAATTCATCGAGGAGTTTTCACCGATTGATAAATGTTGAAATTTTCCAACATAAACCTCTTATCGCCGACAGTCGATGGTCAAGGGTCAACAAAATTTGTATAAGTTTTCAGTTTGTCAACAAAAATCTTTGATCGTTGACAATCGATGGTCAGGGGATGGAAAAATTTTGCTAAGTTTTTCATTTCATCAACATAAATCTTTGATCGTGGACAATCGATGGTCGAGTATCAACGAATTTGGAGAAGTGTCTATGTTCGTCCAAGAGGCATATTTTTTTGTCGATGAACAATGGTCGAGGATTGGCAAGTTTTGGCGAAGTGTTGAAGTTCACTAGGAGAAATATTCGATTGCTGACGAACAATGGTCAGGGATCGACAAGTTTTGGTGAAGTGTTGAATTTCTCCAGGAGATATATCCAATCATTGATGACTGATGATCGAGTATAGACATAATTATTGTGATGTCCATAATCTTCCAATAGAAACTATTGATGGACTATGAGGGAAAGGAAGGTGATGATGTGTCATGCAAGGCCATCATCCATGTGTCATGCCATGTTAGTAAAGGGATGGTCAATCACTGATGGTCAGGGCATGATGGGAATTGTGAAAAATATCGGTTGTTGAAGTGAATGATCAATGGATAATGGCTGGAGATTGGGCATCAACGAGATTCATGGGTGACTTTTGGTTTATGGAGAAAAATGATCGATGGTTGATGGTTAGTGATCGTGCATCAAGAACATTGATGGGAAGGTTTGGTTTGCAAGGAAATCATCGATCGTTGATAGAGATAATATCAATGGTCCACAATGCTTCCATTTCCAAATTAAGCTACAGATCGCAGTTCGGAAAAAAGTGTTCCATGGTTTCAAAAAAAAAAAAAAAAAATCGTATTTAGACCATAATTAGAGTATATCAGTTCATATTGAGATTAAACTTATGGGTTTTTTCTGTAGAGAGGAGATCTACAAAAGTTCCATAGAGGGCCATTGTCTAATTGTTCTTGGATTTGTCAGAAATTGCAAAACAATGTTTTTTAAATATTTGGGTCCAGGTCATTGACACAGTTCTAGATTAAGCTAAAACTCTTGGATAGAGTCCAAAACATAGACACACAAATATCGCATGAAGGAAGTAAATAAATCCTAAGGGGATTGAAATGGGAATGATGAAATAGGACAAAATCCACTATTCCGGGCCACTTTTTGGGGATTTGCAAGATCTGTAGAGGATGAAAAGTGACCCTAGATCACAAAAATGGAAAACTTTATCTACTCAAAATTTTATATAATCACTGAGACAAAAAACTTTGGTTTATTGGAGTTTTTCCAGAAGTGCACAGATTGTGAGCTAATGAGTCTTGCTAAAAATTATAAGTCTGGAAAAAGGAGTGAAAAAGGACAACGTTGCATATTCCATATTGTTATAGTGTTTGACTGGAGTATCGGATTGAAAATGTGAGAATTGATATAAATTCCTTGTCATGATTTTTATCAATGACTCATACAAAATATTCTCTAGTTCCTAACCTATTTTTGTTTGTAGATGACATAATTTGGCATTTTAATAAAATTATACCAATGGAGAAAATGCACAAAAAGGGTGAAAGTGACTTTTTCAGGAAGCCATAAATTTTATCTCAGAGATCGGATTGGGGCATGAGTATAGTCGTTTGAAACACGATTCATAGGAGAATAACCTGAAACTATTATAATTTTTGGAATTGTGATATATTTCTTCATGAATTGAGTAGAAAAAATGACATGTAGCATTAATTGACAATTTTCTACAATATGCATAATTCTAACAAAAATGGTTGTTTACAGTTTTGGAAGAATTAAAGGTATAATTGGATAAATTAAAGCCTAATATTGGATATTAGAGTCATGGAAGCATGATAGAGCTTGTAGNAGGGGGGGGGGGGTGAATCAGTAGTTACCGTGCTTAAACAATTACGCTTATTTTAAATTCTTTATAGAGAAATCAATGACAATCACAATAATGCATGGAAGTAAGCAATAACACATTCACAATCATTCACACATATGAGATACACAGAGACATATATTTTGTGAGGAAACCAATAAAGGGTAAAAACCTCTTCTTCTTTACATGATAAGTAATCTTTACATTCTGTACATTATCATAGTTATGAGAACCAACTCATGATGAGGCCACAACCTATATTTTGCAAGCTGCTACTTGTTGAGAGCACCAACTCTTTGATTTCTCTAGTATCAACTAGAAGGAAGCACCAACTCCCTGTGTTTCTCTAGCACCCACTAGAAGGAAGCACCAACTCCCTAATTTCTCTAGCACCCACTTGAAGGAAGAAACAACTCCCTAAGTGTTCCAGCACCAACTGGATGGAAGCACCAAATTCCAGTCAAACAGGCACCAACCTGTAAAACAGAGAACTACAGTTCTCCCTTGCACCAACCTGCCACCCTGGTTTCTCTGGCTGCAACCAGATGGAAGCTACAACTCCCTGTGTTCAAGCACCCACTTGAACCTTTGAGGACAACAGTCCTCCCTAGCACCTCCCAACCTCCTTGAAATACAAAGGTTTCTATATATATAAATTTATCACAGTGATACAATATTTATCATTGGCTTACCAGGCTTATCATGATTCTGTTATGTTGCTCTGCTCTCTTGTATCAGTGTCTCTCTGTTTGCATCTTATTTCATTTTATGATCTTCTTTTTTTCTCTACAAGAGCACCTCAACCTTCCATTACTGTCTCACTATCTTGCTGCACACATGCCTTGCACTTTCTGTGCTTCTTCCTTTTATGCTCTGTGCACCATGTCCATTCAATGCACCATTCCTCTTCTCTATATTTCAGCTGCTGCACACTCCTCCTTCTTCACACCTAAATCACTCCTCAACAACAAAAACCCTCATCTCTTCTTTGTTATGCATACTTATAGTCTCTATGCACCTTGTGCATGCTTTCTCGCCATGCTTATGCATGCTCTCCCCATGTCGATTGCTCTTCCAGATCATCATTGCAACTCTTCAGCTTCTCTGGCAGTTAAACCCATGCGTCTGTCATCACTGGGTGTTATGTTGAGATTCCATCGCATGTCTAGAAGTTGATACTCTTTGTATTCTCTATCATAGTCGAGCTCATCCCCTCTGTTTCAGTTACAGTATTTAATGCTCTTCCATCTGTCAATCGCCTCTATGAACAGTCTTCATTCCATTGGAAGATGCCTTGAGACTCTTTAGCTCCTCTGGAAATCACACTGAAGTCTCTTCTAGTCCTCTGGTAGAAACCATCAATGGTTTCTAGCAGTTACAGAGCGATTGTCTTCCTTTGTTTCCGCAGGTTTGTTGTTGTCATTGGTTGTAGATTTGACAAACTTGATGGATTCTTTGTTTCTTGGCTGACCACTACTTGATCCCTCTTCATAACCCAAACCAGTTTTCAGCTTTGGATTCCTTTGTTGATTCAGAATGGTGGCTAATCCTTCTAATAATTTGATACTTGACAGATTCTGATGATACAAGGCTTGAAATGTCTCCAGCTCTTTCCTAGTTTTCACTACCTCTTCTTCCAGATCTTTACATCTTTCCTTCTTTTCTGATAATTGTTGTTTGAGAATGTCCTCGATTTTCTTTGCCTCTTCTAATTCTACTTTTAGTAGGGAAAAGTATTCATAAGGATCTTTACTATCTTTCTCGAACTGTATCAACAATTGTTTTTGCTTTCTATTCTTAATTCTGAGTCTGTCAATCTCTTCCAGTGCACTGATCAGTTCTCCTTCCATATCAACCACAGCTTCTTCTTCATTAGCCTCACTTCCTGTTCTTTTATTATCATAATCCTCTTTGGCCATAATTATGAAGTCATTTAGTTTATCTTCAATAGAGGAGTAATTGTCTTCATCATCTGAAGGATCATCATCATTATTTACACAAAGATTTTTCTTCTTAAAATTATTCTCTTTAAAGAAATTTATGTGTTTTTGCTTCTCCTCATCATCACATGTCTAATACTTTCTATCGTGAGGACATTTATTTGCAAAATGACCTATCTTACCATATTTGAAAAATTTGAAAGGCAGTTTACCTTTTTATTTTCCTGATCCCTTCTTCAATCTCTTCACAAATTCTGCTTCAATTTCATCAGGCTCAGAATCCTCATTCTTGTCTTCTTTAAATAATGCTTCTCTGGAGGTGGGTTTATATTTAACTATTCTCATTTCATATGCAGTCAATGTTCCTAGAAGTTGATAAAACTCCAAGGTTTTTAGATCATTAAGTTCTTCTATAGAAAAGACCTTCGGGTTGAACCTATCTGGTAGAGATCTCAAAATTTTCTGAACTAAAGAAGGTTCCTCAATTTTTTCACCAAGTGCTTTCATTGCATTTACCAGTTCTTCAACTCTCACAAAGTGTTTTCCAACAGTTTCATCTTTTTTCATCTTCAGCTGTTCAAACTGTACTCTGTAGATTTGAAGCTTGGCATCCTTTACCTTCTCATTACCTTCATAACTGCTAATGAGTTTGTCCCACATTTCTTTGGCATTTCCTAGGTGCATAACTTTTACAAATTATGCTTCTGCAAGACCACTCAAGATAGCATTCATAGCCTTAGCATTGAAGCTAAATTCTAGCTTTTCATCCTTATTAGCTAGTACAACTGGATTTACATAACCAATATCTACCACATCCTAGACATCTGCACCTAAATCCATTATGTAAGTTCTCATTCTAACTTTCCAAAAGGCAAGGTTTGTTCCATTGAACAAAGGGGCCTTATTGGTTGAATTTCCTTCATGGCTTGACATGTTTAAGCTCTAGGATCTACCCTTAGATAAAATGGGCCAGCTCTAATACCAATTGTTGGACAACTGAGAGGGGGGGGGGGGGAATCAATTGTTACCATGCTTAAACAATTATGCTTATTTTAAATTCTTTACAAAGCACTCAATGACAATCACAATAATGCAAGGAAGTAAGCAATAGAACATTCACCATCATTCACACATATGAGATACACAGAGACAGATATTTTGTGAGGAAACCCATAAAGGGTAAAAACCTCTTCTTCTTTATATGATAAGTAATCTTTACATTCTATACATTTTCATACTTATGAGAACCAACTCATAATGATGCCACAACCTCTCTTTTGCAAGCTGCTACTTGCTAAGAGCACCAACTCTCTGATTTCTCTAGCATCAACTAGAAGGAAGCACCAACTCCCTGTGTTTCTCTAGCACCCACTAGAAGGAAGCACCAACTCCCTGGTTTCTATAGCACCCACTAGAAGGAAGCAACAACTCCTTAAGTGTTCTAGCACCAATTTGATGGAAGCACCAAATTCCAGTCACACAGGCACCAACCTGTAAAACAGAGAACTACAGTTCTCCCTTGCACCACCCTACTACCCTGGTTTCTCTGGCTACAACCAGATGGAAGCTACAACTCCTTGTGTTCAATCACCCACTTGAACCTCTGAGGACAACAATCCTCCCTAGCACCTCCCAATCACCCTAAAATATAAAGTTTTCTATATATATAAATTTATCACAGTGATACAATATTTATCATTGGCTTACCAGGCTTATCAATATTCTAGGTTGCTGCTCTTCTCTCTTGTATCAGTGTCTGTCTGTCTGCATCTTCTTTCATTTTTTGATCTTCTATTTTTCTCTACAAAAGCACCTCAGTCTTCCTTTACTGTCTCACTGTCTTGCTGCACACATGCCTTGCACTTTCTGTGCTTCTGCCTTTTATGCTCCATGGACCATGTCCATTCAATGCATCATTCCTCTTCTTTGTATTTCATATATTGCACACTCCTCCTTCTTCACACCTGAATCACTCCTCAACAACAACAACCCCAATATCTTCTTAGTTCTGCATACTTGTAGTCTCTATGCACCTTGTGCATGCTTTCTCGCCATGCTTCTGCATGCTCTCACCATGTCGAGTGCTCTTTCTGATCATCATTGCAACTCTTCATCTTCTCTGGCAGTTAAACCCATGCGTCCATCATCACTAGATGTTATGATAAGATTCCATCACATGTCTAGCAGTTGAGACTCTTCATCTTCTCTATCATATTCGAGCTCATCCCCTCTATTGCAGTTACAATCGTCAACGCTCCTCCATCTGTGAATCGCCTCTATGGATAGTCTTCATTCCACTGACAGATGCCTTGAGACTCTTCAGCTCCTCTGGAAATCACACTGAAGTCTCTTCTAGTCCTTTGGGAGAAACCATCAGTGGTTTCTAGTAGTTATAGAGAGAACCTTGAAATGGAGCCTATCTATGCTATTTCCTTCCACTTACGTGACCACCGGCGGTAACCACTGGCTACATCGACATTTTGGCATTTCGGCATTCGGCATTTCTACATTCCTATGGTGAATATTTATATTGACGCTCCATGTCGTGATCCAGAAAACTCTGAAAAAAGGAGCTTAGTTGGACTAGCTTCGATCATTTCGACATTTCGCTCTTCGCCATTTCATGATTTCACATGTCGTGAATTCCTATTGCAAGGCATCTCGACTCTCCAAGTTGCGATCCCCAAAACTCCAAAAAAGGAGATTATCTCTTTGAGCTCTTCTCTACAACTCTTCGATGATGTGACCACCGGCGATGACCAATCCTTATTCAAAACTACATTTCTCAATTTCACATTTCGGCACTTCGGGACTCCTGTGATGAAGAGTCTTTGGTCTTGACTCCTCCATCTCTCGGTATCCAAAACTCTGAAATGGAGTTATTTATCGATCTACAAAACTCTTTGTTGATGTGCCTATTTTAGGATTTCAACATTTTGCATTTCAGCGTAACGATATTTCTATGATGAAGTTTTTCGACACTTCCAACTCCTGGTATCCAAAACTGTCCTCCTGATTTCAGGATTTCATCGTTTCACATTTTGTGATTCCGAGACTCCTGATGATGAAGAGTCTCGACTCTTCCAACTCCTGGTATCTGAAACTATCCTCCTGCTTTCGGGATTTCAGCATTTCACATTTTGCGATTCCGGGACTCCTGATGATGAAGAGTCTCGACTCTTCCAACTCCCAGTATCTGAAATTGTCATCCTGCTTTTGGGATTTCAGTGTTTTGCATTTTGTTATTCCAGGGTTCCTGATGATGAAGATTCTCTACTCTTGCAAATCCCGGTATCTGAAACTATCCTCCTGCTTTTGGGATTTTGGCGTTTCACATTTCGCGATTCCGGGACTCCTGATGATGAAGAGTCTCGACTCTTTCAATTTACAATATCTGAAACAGTCCTCCTGCTTTCAGGATTTTGTAACCCTGCTTCACCTTGCTCTTCAAACAACATGAAAGTTCTCCTGGATCCAACGTTGGTCGGACCTCAGGCTTAGATCTGGTGTTCATTAGGAATTCTCAATGGGATCCAATGATCACTGTCGCTTCTCCTCCCGGGCTTACACATCCTCCTAACTTGGAATAATTTCTAAGTGTCAAAGGCCTCGATCTTTGATCCATCTAAGATCCTGAGTATGCTGTCTCTCTTAAGCTTTGGCAATGAGTTAACCTTGTCCCTGGTGCACACCTACGCACTACGTGAGATTTTGTGCTAATCCTCCTGAGCTTACGTTGTCCCTGTTTTTCCATCACTGCATACTCTGATCTTGCCATCAATGAAAAGAACACCTACCTGTAAACATGACAATAATATCCCCCTTTGGAATTGATGGAAACCCTGAACGACTGCGCTAAACTGTTTGGACCTCCAACTGTAGCAGTCGGTCCGGACCACTTCTTTTCTCCCCCTTTGACATCAATGTCAAAGAAAACATGCTCCCCCTTGTTGAAGGAAAATATCCCTGCGGATAGGTAGATCTCCTCAAAGAGCTAGACTCTTAAATATAAGATAGAAAGTGCTTATCATGGTCACTTACTTCCTTTTAGATCTAGGTAGAATAGTGTGTGAGAAGGAAGGAGAAAAGAAGTACCTTTTACTGGTGTTTTTCCCTGCACGCTCCAAGTCGAGCTACAATCTTTCGCTCCTCGATGGATCCTGTAGAAAAACAAAGTACGACCACTTCCTACTCTATCAAGATTAGTCTGAAATAGATATATCTACTAAAGAGACAAATTCATGTGAGATTGAACACAAATTAGAAAGAAATAGGCCAAGCAAATTATATTAATGAGGACAAAACATTGCTTACAGTCGTAGATGAATTGCAACAGTTTCGTCAAGTCCTCCTTGTCTACCCCTTTCTCAAAAGATCCATGATCTGAATGATGATAGCTTCACCGATTTCTCCCTATGAGATCATAGGTCTCTTGCTTCCAAATCATCTTTGTTCTATCACCACTTATAAGATCATAAGTTTGGTGTGATTCTCCCTTACCAGTCCCCTTTCACCATTAGAAAGCTTGCTTATATAGCCTTGGAGAGGATCAACAGCTTGAGATATCTTTAGGGTGAGTTGAGGATTTTCCTCCTTCAGTTAGGGATCTACCCTAAGATCATGGCTTGATTGAGGATTTGAATTCAACTGCCTTCTAAGAATGAAAAGATCCTTCCCCCATTCATCTCAACAACTTAACTACTGCCCAGAATAGGAAACGCTCCCTCAAAAGGGCCATCAGAGAACTGTAGCGCTCCCTAGTAGGCTTAAGGGGGGATCCATCACTCCTAAAGACACCAGGGCTCCCCAGAAGGGCTAAAAGAGATTTATAGCACTCCCAGATAGTGTCAGGGGGAGCACCAGCACTCCCAGAAGAGGTATAGGGGAGCGCTCCCCTCCAAAAACTTAGTTTTTTGAGTGTTTTCAGATGGAAAAAGGTTCATTAGACCAGTTAACCTTTCCTCCTCCTCCAAATCAACTGTTTGACATGTGCCAAGTGTCCTCCTGATGCCATTTACAGGAACGACATAGGCATCATGGCAGCATGCTTCCCTGACACTTGTGACACTTGTGAGAAAAATGCGACACTTGCGACCTTTGTAGTGATGACACTTGCGACACTATCAAAGTGAGTATTTTTTATGTGTAACAAATTGCCCCCCAAAGTATGAAGTTAGAAGATAGGAACTAATAACTGAAATGCTTTGTAGACTTTCAAGGAAGGGTATAGATGTAGAGAACCTAACAAAAGCTACACACAAACATCCAACAAATATTATGACATGTTTCAAACCCAAGGTAGGCATACCTATGCTTGGGTGATCAAGACTTGCAAGATATGGCCGCCATAAAATACACTGCGGATCCATAAATGTATTGATAAAAAGGTATAGCCACTGAAAATACACTGTGGATCTATACTCTTATGACATGAACTGATCGTAACCATGAAGAATACACAGTGGAACTACGAGATGAAAAGACATAGCCACGACCAATACAAAGTGGATCTATGTAACAATATATGTGTCATTGTTCAAGAGAAACTCCATCGCATCCTGGGCAAAGTATATATCAAAGTGATCACTCAACCTAGGGTCTTCTTACCGATCCCGATGTAGTATGGATCTAACCATGTGAATACATGTCCTGATGTCAAACATGGCAGAAACCACTTGATTACTGGTCAATGATGTAAACCATTAACAAGCGCGAGGGACATCACCATTAATGTCAATGATTCCCAAGGTACTCTAGTAAATTCCAGCAAATGTGAATGGATGAGATGAAGTCGAACATCCATGGAATCATCAGATCAAAGGTCAATGATGTAAACCTATTGTTGAATGTGAGGAGGCTTTTCATTGAGGCATGAAGGTCCCAAAGTACTAACTGGTTTCTAAGGCTAGTTCCTAGATAATGTGTTGAAGTCGACAGGAATAAACTTGTCGAAGGAGGGCCTTGATGTATCCCCCATCAACGACACGAAACGAACACAGAGATGTAATAGGTAGATCAAATGAACATGAACTGACATGGGTATTGAGACAAGATATTTGTGATGGCTGACTCTCGAGGCAGATACTTCCCTTGAACACTGAGGCACAATAGCAGAAACATGACATGGACCAAAACTTGATGATGCAGTGGATACTGTGACTTTCGTCGGGTGACCCAACAGAGTAAGAAAAACTCAGAGGATTGGTTCAGTGTAGAGGTTCAGTGGATTAATATGTGTGAAAAGACAAAGTGCCCTATTCAAGGGAGACTCTAAGAGTTACTTGGTAATGTTCTCACAAAACTGCTTGGCTTGCTTCTTTCAATTTTTTCCCCCATCCAGATAGACGAGTACCTCTTTTTAATTTAACGAGCTCGAGGAGGATAACACATGCTCGATAAAACTCACCTTCGGTAAGTTCCTCTTCCTTTGTTTAACGAACTGGAAGAGGTAAGGGTTCGATCCCATATGGGCCTGTCGATGTTTTGTTTAGTGAGTTCAAAGACAGAAAACTCAAAGGTTTTTCATGATTATAGAGTCTGGAAAAACACTTAAAAGATAACTCTCTCAGTTCCTTTTTCATAAATTAGTTTGATGAGACCGAAAAAGAGATAAACTATCACTCAACAGAAATTTTCTTCAAATACTTTAACGAGTGTGAAGAGAACAAGGTCGCTCGGTAATCTTTTCATCTTTAGAGAGTCTGAAAAGAACTTAAAGATGACTCCAATGTTGTCCTTTTTCATAATGTTAGTCTCGCGAGGCCGAAAAAGAGATAAATTATCACTCAAAAGATGCCCTTTCAGATTGTTTAATGAGTGGGAAAGGAAGCAAGATCACTTGGAAATCTTTTCATGTTTAGAGAGTCTGAAAAGAGCTTAAAGGAGACTCCAGGGGGTTCCTTTTTCGTGTATCCATACAGGTCTGAAAAAGAGATAAAAGTCTACTCGGATGCATTCTCATGTATTTACGAGCACGAGAAAGAACAAAGACTAAGCTCGGTATGCCCCTAGCTTGAAAGCTAGTGGCTTAACTCTAGAAAGATCATCAAAGGCTGGAGACATGCCCTCCAAGCTTTGATTCATTCACCGACTCTAAGGTCGTCACCAATTTCTCTAGTAGATGAGAAAAAGGAGAAGGGTGGATGAAAAGAAGGTTCAAGAGAAGTGACTGTTTCATTTTTTAACGAACTTGACATAGGAAAAGAACTATGCTCAGGACCCCTGTTTCATTTTTTAACGAGCTTGCCATAGAGAAGAGAAACTATGCTTATGGTTTCTTCTTGATCATGGCTTCCAAGAGGATAACGCTCTGGAAGGATACCATGTTAAGGGATAAAAATCGGTCATGGATTCCAAGAGATCTTCGCTGGATGGAAGACAATAACTCTGGAAGGAACACATGTCGAGGGTCGTGACAGGGGTAAGGAGGTTGGGCTCCAATAACCCTATCGAAGAGATCACCATGTCAACTACCAGATCCAAATCATCGGAAGTTGAGGTCATGGGAGACAACACCACATAATTGACATGTGGCATGGGAGACAATGTCTACATACAAGAACCACTTAGGGAGGTAACCCAGTCGAGGCCAATGAATGAAAGTTGATCAATAGTCACAATTCTTCCATCGTGAGGGAAAAATATCACACAGAAAAGAGTGGATACAATAGCTTTCATGGCATAGACATAATCCCGCCCAAGGAGTAAAGAGAAATCCAAGGGGTCGCAGACTACCATGACATCGATAAAGACAGTTTTCCCTCCCAAAGTTACAGGAAACTAAGGAAGGATCCCTAAAGGTTGACTAGTTATTCTGTTAAAAGATAACAGATTCTGTGTAATCGGTGCAAGCTGCGGACAACCCAAAGCATATCAAGCAACATAAGACAAAATACTAACTAACGCACCTTCATCTATCAGCATTTGAGGAATTTCCCAACCATGAATCTGTACTGTAATCTAGAAAGGAATGTGAGAGGGAAGACAAGGTCTAGTTAGCGCACCCCAATAAAAAAGGATGGCTTTAGTACTTGGACGGGGTTTCGTAGGAGAATGAGGAATGCCCCCCGGTATGGTAGAGTCTGTATTAATGAGAAAAACATGGGCAGTATTGGGTTTACTCTCTAGAAGGGGAGTAGGATCAACCAATCATTAGATCAGATCAACCAGTGGTGGACTTGGATAGACCACTTTAGCACTCTTTAGAGGAAGAGTGGGACTGACAAAGGAAGGGACTGGATCAGTCACTTTGACATTCCTCAATGGAGGAATGGGATCGACCGATGGCGAAAATGGCTCGACCACTTTGGCACTCTTCAGAGGAAGAGTGGGACTGATCGAGGAAGGGAATGGATCAGTCACTTTGACATTCCTCAATGGAGGAATGGTATCGACCGATGGCGAAAATGGATCGACCACTTGAGTTTCATTCTCCAAGGGAAGAAGGGGGTCGACGGGTAGAAATGGGTCGACCTCTTTGGTGTCACTCTCTAACAGGAGAGTGGGATTGATCGAGGATGAAAACAGATCGACCACTTTGGTGTCACTCTTTTGATGAAGAGTGGGGCTGATCGATGACGGAACTGGATCAACTACTTGGGTTTGTGGTTCAATCGAGGAGGAAACTAGATTGACCACCTGATCAACCGGACTGACTGAGGATGGAACCGGATTGACCAGTCCATCAACCAATGATGGGTCAGAGGAAAGATTATGATAACCTTTTGGAAGTTGAAGTTTTTCCAAAAGAGAAGAAGCCTCGTCCATGTGAGGAAGAAGGTGAGAGTAATGATTACCTTTACATAACATGCAAGGGAACTTGACAGTTTGCTTCTTCTTACCTACCTGAACATCACTAGTTGACGAGGTATCATCGACATGACCGATAGAGGCCAATGATGTGGAGGACCACATTTCTAAGACCTGGGTAAGACCGGGGAAATCCCTCAGAAAGTGGTCACCCTTACAAAGACTGCAAGGGAATTTGGGTTTTGGATTCTTCATTTTAATCTTGTTGACCTCATCAACACTCCCAGTACTATTAACAGTAACTGGTTTCTTAGAACCAACATCTGATGTTGTTGGGGCCTTTGTCCTTTTCGGGTTCTTCTTCTTCTTCTCTTTCTGTTTCTTCTTCTTCTGATCAACCTGGCTACCTGTTAAGAACCAAACATCAATATAGCATATAAAAACCTCAGGAAAAGTACTCAACGCCTTGAAAAAGAGATAATTTCATATAATAAGCCTCTTCGAGGGGGCAACCTCCTTTTACCCCACTTAAATTTTCAAGTACAAGATGA
>ML792260.1:556687-617745 GCA_009831015.1 Picea engelmannii | reverse complement strand
CAGAACAGTACCGGTTAGTACCGAGTAGTACAGAGCAAAGTAGGGTACAATAGCTTCTTTCTGCAAGTTTCTTTTAGCAGTTCAGAGATTAGTTTGGCATCCTTTAAACCCCCTCTTCAACCCTGCATTTCCTGTGCTGGTTCTTCTAAGTCTACCTTCTCGGGTTGACAATTAAATGTTGATTTACATGGTATATCTGTAGCTCGACATAATGCCTCAAGAGATGAATTTTGAACCCAACGTACCTTTCTCTGTCTTCTAAATACCCTCCAAGCCGTTCCTTATGAAACGTTGTAGAAAAAATGTTATAGAGAAAATTCCACGGTGTCTCAGATGTAGCAGTGAAACCCCGAGACCTTGAGCTCTGATACCATATGTTAAGAACCAAACATCAATATAGCATATAAAAACCTCAGGAAAAGTACTCAATGCCTTGAAAAAGAGATAATTTCAGATAATAAGCCTCTTTGAGGGGGCAACCTCCTTTTACCCCACTTAAATGTTCAAGTACAAGATGATTCAAAATGAAAATGTCTCCTTGGTATATATAGGATACTAGGAGGTATAATTACAAATAATGGATTAAGGCCGACATAATTAAAATAACATTACTAATCTAAATTACAACTAATGGCCTAAAGCCGACATAAATAAAATAACATTACTAATCTAATATGCCCCAATTAAGGGGTAATGAGCCAATATTAGGGCTTAACACTACCTGCTTTAGAGATTTCACTAGGCGAAGAAGGAGAAATGGAAGGAGAATTGATGGACGAAGAAGGTGAAAATTCGACATGAGGTTGATGTGTGGGTGGTGTATTGACATCCAAAGTATTAGGTGCAACTGAAACATTGGGAGGATTCGGGATCACTGGAGTGGGGAACAACCAAACTGGTAATCCGATGGTGAGTCCTGGAAGACTTAGTGTGGCAACATATGGAGGACCGAAGTTTCCAAATGAAGGAAAGGTATAAGGTTCCCCAGGAGAAGGGGTTCTTCAATGGGTACTCCCAGGATTCGATGCCATTAACACTGACTCGACCTAAGGTCCACTAAGTAAAACAAACAACACACGCTACAAATCTGAGAAGAAATCAATCAAACAAACCTTCCTATGATGAAACCACTAGTTGGTGATGAAATCCAATGTCACGAGATCAAAATAGGAAGGGGTGGGGATAGAGCGGGTGGATCAATTACGTTGGAGACCTGCTTAATGGACTTATGCCTTGGTGAAAGCTTCCATGCAGTAATTATGGATTTACCCTCCAAGGAGCCTGAGTGAGTTTGACCAACGTCTGTTCCAGGTACAGTGAGACATTCCTTCACCATCACCTTATGTGAGACCCTAAAGATTGTGGCTACTAAGGTCACCAACTCATAGTCAGCCCTTGGGCGGGTACAGTCGACAGTCCAGTCGGAACGTATGGGCAGGATAACAAGTCCGAAATTAGCTTGAAAGGCTCCCACACATAATCATGGGTATACCTTCCAGTGACCCCCAATATACGATCCGACCACTACAAACAGTTGGTCCACGAAGGGAAAATCTCCGTAACTCACCCGAATGCGACCGCGTGCATAACCCCTGTGTGAGAGGGGGATCCCAGCAAGCCAATACGACAATTGGATTTGACTCTCCCTACCGCAAGATACTAAGTTTGTTTGATATCTTTGTAAAGTTATCCTTTCAACCTATTCCAAAGCCCTACACCTTAAACTAATGTAGGTTTGCTAACAAAGATGTAAAAAGTCTGATAAATTTTAGTTAAGCGTTGATTTTAATGGCTTTTGTTTACTCAGAGGGTGTATGAAAGTGAAATTGATGGAATGATGACTCAATTCCCAAAAATATGCATGAAATATGATAAGCAATCATTTCTTTTCAATGAATACCTATTTAAGGGAAAGAGGAAGAGTCGTTTTCACTATCAAACACTTGATAAGGAATGCCCTCAATCAATTTTGTTCTCAATCAAATTCAATATGATGCTACAACATTTCATAAATGCAAACTAATATGAAAACTAATAATTAAGATGTACTTTTTTTGTTTTCATGTGAATGATGATCAATTCAATGAAAAACTTGTTCTGCCAACTACCCTTTAAGATCAAGGAGATTTAGATAAGAAAATACAGATTTCGCACAAACAACGCACCCTTTTTTTTGCGATCAAACAAGAGAAAGAGAACCAAAAATGCAAAAGGAAGGAGAAAGATATTGGATTAGATGACCTCAAAGAACCAAATGAGAAGAGTTACAGACTTCTAATATCCTTCACTAGAGTTCCCGCTCAGTCAGATAGGAGAGAAGAAAGCAGGGGATCGATTTCAAGCTCTCAACAACAAAAACTCAAAAATAAGGAAGAAAGGCATAAAATATGAACAAAAACCTGTTTAATTCTCAGGAGGAAACATGTCAAAGGTCAATGGAAGAATCATTAAATCACAAAGCAGCTCAGCAAGTGAAAAAACAGGGTCTGGACCTTCAAAAATTGCAATTTTGGAAGAGATTTTGTGAAAAAAGGGATTGGCGCTCTGGTGTAAGGGACACCAGGGCATGATAACACTCTATCCAGTAGCTTAAGGAATCATTTGTGCTATTCTAAAAAGGTAGGGGAGCGCTGGAGTCCTAAAGCTCAGAAAAAGTCCAAAAAACCCAAAATTTCAATGGAATTTTTTGCAATCAAGCTGAGTGTGATGGGGTGAAGAGTCAATCAGAAAATGAAATTAGATATAAAAGGGTGAAAAAGTTATGAAATCAATCAAAGAGTAAGACAAGGTCTATGAGGAAAAATCAAAACCAAAAGTTTCGATTCGAATGCCCAGTGGAGTCACCAATTTCTGTTGAAGGAAAATCTCCCTGCGGACATGTAGATCTCCTCAAAGATCTAGACTCTTAACTCTAAGACAGAAAGTGCTTATCATGGTCACTGAATTCCTTTTAGATCTAGGTGAACTAGTGTGTGAGAAGGAAGGAGAAAATAAGTACCTTTTACAGGTGTTTGTCCCTGCACGCTCCAAGTCGAGCTACAATCTTTCACTCCTCGATGGATCCTGTAGACAAAAAAAGTACGACCACTTCCTAATCTATCAAGATTAGTCTGAAATAGATATATCTACTAAAGAGACAAATTCATGTGAGATTGAACACGAATTAGAAAGAAACATGCCAAGAAAATTATATTAATGAGGACAAAACATTGCTTACAACCATAGATGAATTGTAACAGTTTCATCAAGTCCTCCTTGTCTACCCCTTGCTCAAAAGATCCACGATCTGAATGATGATAGGGCTAAAAGATATTTATATCACTCCTAGACAGTGTCAGGGGGAGCGCCAACACTCCCAGAAGTGGTATAGGGGAGCACTCCCCTCCAAAAACTTATCTTTTTGAGTGTTTTCAGATGGAAAAAGGTTCATGAGACCAGTTAACCTTTCCTCCTCTTCCAAATAAAGTGCTTGACATGTGCCAAGTGTCCTCCTGATGTCGTTTACAGGCACGACATAGGAATCGTGGAAGCATGCTTCCCTGACACTTGCGACACTTGTGAGCAAAATGCGACACTTGCGACCTTTGTAATGATGACACTTGTGACATTATCAAAGTGAGTATTTTTTATGTGTAACACCCATGAGATGTTGCAATATTTTTAGGAGGTATCATATATTCAATCAATACAAAACTCCCCCTAATAGGATGGAATCTCTTAGGTCTGAGACGGGATGACACCCATCTTCTGTCGGAGATATTCAAATAGTGTCTTGGCTAGGGGTTTAGTAAAGATGTCTACAATTTGTTCTGTGGTTGGAATGTAATGGACCTGAACAACCTAATTGGTGACCTGCTCTCTTAGAAAATGGTATTTTATGGGAATATGCTTGGTCTTAGAGTGGAATACAGGATTCTTAGACACACTGATGGGACTAGTGTTATCACAATGAATTGGGATCGGTGCAGTGTATTTTACCTCCAAGTCTGCAAGTGTCTGAATCATCCATAATACCTGAGTGAAACAAATAGTAGCAGCAATGTACTCTACCTCTGTAGTTGATAAAGAAATGGAACCTTGCTTTTTACTCAACCATGCTACTAGAGAATCTCCTAAGAAGAATGCACCTCCACTCGTGTTTTTCCTTTCATCCATGCAGTTAGCCCAATCAACATCTGAGTAGACTGATAATTGAAAATTATGATTCGTAGGATACCATAGGCCATAGTTCATTGTTTCTTTCAAATATCTAAATATCCTTTTGACAGCTAGCAAATGAATTTGTTTAGGTGCAGATTGATATCTTCCTACCATCCCAACAACATGCATTATGTCTGGATGAGATGATGTGATGTACAACAGACTGCCTATCATTGACCTATATGAACTTTGATCAACATCAGGTGAGTCATCATCCTTGCTTAACTTGCATCCAGTAACCATAGGTGTGCCCACAGGTTTAGAATCTTCCATTTGAAACCTTTTTAACATTTCTCTTGGATACTTTTCTTGAGAAATGAACATCCCTTCATACCTTTGAGTAATTTGCAGACCAAGAAAAATTGACAGTTCACCTATCATAGACATTTCAAACTCAGACTCCATGGAAGAAGCAAACCATTGTACCAATGAATCCTTATTACATCCAAAGATGATGTCATCTACATAGACCAACACGATGAGAAAATCATTATACTCTGTTTTGATATATAGATTGTTGTCAACTATTCCTCTCTTGAACCCTTTGTCTTTGAGATACATATCTAGTCTTTGATACCAGGCACGAGGGGCTTGCTTTAACCCATATAAAGATTTCTTTATCTTGCATACTAAGTCATGGTTATCAGACAGTTCGAAACCCTCTGGTTGTTCCATATAGACTTCTTCATTTAAATCTCCATATAGAAAAGTTGACTTGACATCCATTTGATATACTTTAAACCTTTGATGACAAGCATAGGCAAGAAATATTCTAATAGCTTCTAATCTAGCTACGGGTGCAAATGTTTCATCAAAATCCAGTCCTTCTATTTGAGCATAGCCTTTACAGACCAATATTGCTTTGTTTCTGACAACTTGTCCTTGCTCATTCAACTTATTCTTAAATATCCATTTGGAACCAATGATATTTTTACCTTTAGGTCTATGAACCATCTCCCACGTATTGTTTTTCTCAATCTGATCAAGTTCATCATTCATTGCTTTAACCCAGTGGCCATATTTCCTAGCTTCATTAAAATTCTTGGGTTCTAGCATGGATATGAAAGCTATATGTGATTGTTCGGTGTTTTTGATTATCTTTCTCCTGGTTTGTACACCTTTGTCTTTTTCACCAATTATCTGACTTGCAGGATGATTCTTTTGAGTGATTTTGGAGGAGGAATTTGAAGTTGTCTGCTAATTTGAGTCTGTCTGAGTATCTGTGTCTTCATCTGATTTAGAGTCTTCGTTTTTTTATTCTTGGACCTTTTCATCTTCATCTTTAGCTATTTCCTCTATAGAAGACTCATTATTGTACACCTCTCTTGTTGGGATTCCTTCATCAACGTTTATGTCCATACTGTCAACCATTTTAGGCAGCCTCTTATTATAGCATTTGTATCCTTTACTGTTTGTAGCATACTCTAAGAAGATACCTTCATCAACCCTGTCATCATATTTTCCAAGGTTCTCATCATTATTCTTTATGTAACATTTACTCCCAAAGACTTTGAAGTGTTTGATTGAAGCAAGTCTCCCATACCACAGTTCATAAGGTGTCTTGTCACTTTGTGGTCTGAGGTGGGCTTTGTTAAGAACATTGATTGTTGTGTGTATTGCTTCTACCCAGTAGGTTTGACCAATGTTCTTCTCATTCATCATTGACCTAGCCATTTGCTGCACTGTTATGTTTTTCCTCTCAACTACTCCATTTTGTTGTGGAGTTCTTGGGATTGTGTCTTCTTTCTTGATCCCATTCTTATTAAAAAATTCCTTGAAATCACTTGACATAAATTCTCCTCCTCTGTCTGATCTTACTACCTTTAACCTATTTCCTGTTTGATTCTCAGTTAAAGCCTTAAATATTTTAAACTACTCAAATGCTTCATCTTTTTCCTTGAGAAAGGAAACCCAAGTAAGTATGGAGTAATCATCAATAATCAACATGAATTAGTTTTCTTTCCATGTGCCTTCATGTCTTGATGGTCCACATAAATCCATATGAACTAGTTGGAGTGGTTTCTCTATTGAAGTAGAGATCTTGGACTTAAACTGTGTCCTGGTTAGCTTTCCTACTTGGCAGGGTTTACACATAGAATCTTGGGGCTTTGATATTCTCAGAAGATATTTTACTGCCTCAAGATTTTTGAGTTTGATTAAGTGGTCAAAGTTTAGATGTCCAAGTCTCCTATGCCATAACCAACTTTTGTCATGTTTTCTTAGATGACACTCTTCTCTATCTTCTTTCAGCACATATACATTATTTTCTGTCCTTATGCCTTTAGCCACCACTTGTCCTGAGTTTGTAGACTTTATCTTGTAGTCCTTGGATGTGAACACCACTTCACATCCTCTATCACACATTTGACTTCCACTGAGAAGATTATGTTTCAGCCCATTTACAAGAAGAACATCTTGGGATTTTCCTTTTCCATTACTTCAACTCACCATCCCTTTACCCTTTATTTTACCTGGAGCATCATTTCCAAAGGTTACGTTTCCTGATTTGATTTCGCTTAGAGATAGAAACTTACCTTTGTCTCCCATCATATGTTTGGAGAATCCACTATCTATATACCAAGGTTTTGTTTGTCTTTGAGTTGACAACACTAATCCACACTTGTCACTTTATTTCTTCTTCCAAACCTTGACATTTTCAGCAGGGGAATTCAAATCCAGTTCATAGTTCCTTAAGTGACAGTCAACAAATTTATGTCCATAGTTATGACAGATGTAACATTCTAGTTCGTCGAATAAAGGATCTTAATGATTGTTATGCTTAACTTGTGTCCTTTTCCCATCCATCAAGTGATTTGCATTATGTGGTGGTTTGTTACTTGGCTGTCTCACTCTTTTTTGTGGCAGATATCTATGCCTTGAATGTCTTGATTGCTCATAATTTAATTTTAAATAACAATTTACAGCTTGATGACCAAAGTTAGAACAAACGAAACAATATCCATAGAAAAAACGTTGGTACTTGGAAAATGGTTGTCTTCTTGAACAGGTAGATTTCTTCCATGCTGATGATTTGCTTGAGAAGGGAGTGCATTATTTCTTTGTTCTACAGATTCAGTGCTTGAACATTTTTCTTTACTCCTCCTAGGAAGCTGATTGTCTTCCTTTGCTTCTATAGGTTTTTTGTTGTCATTGGTTGTAGATTTGACAAACTTGATGGATTCTTTGTTTCTTGCATGACCACGACTTGATCCCTCTTCATAACCCAAACCAGTTTTCAGCTTTGGATTCCTTTGCTGATTTAGAATGGTGGCTAATCCTTCTGAGGTTTTGATACTTGATAGATTCTGATGATACAAGGCTTGAAACTTCTCCAACTCTTTCCTATTTTTCACTACCTCTCCTTCCAGAGCTTTACATCTTTCCTTCTTTTCTGATAACTATTGTTTCAGAATGTCCTCGATTTTCTTTGCCTCTTCTAATTCTACTTTTAGCAGGGAAAAGTCTTCATTAGGCTATTTACTGTCTTTCTCGAACTGTATGAAAAAATGTTTTTTCTTTTTGTTCTTAATTTTGAGTCTGTCAATCTCTTCTAGTGCACTGATCAGTTCTCCTTTCATATCAACCACATCTTCTTCTTCATTAGCATCACTTCCTATGATTTTATTATCATAATCCTATTTGGCCATAAGTATGAAGTCATTTAGTTTATATTCAATAGAGGAGTCATTTTCTTCATCATCTGAAGGATCAACATCATTGTTTACACAAAGACTTTTCTTCTTAAAATTATTCTCTTTAAAGAAATTTCTATGTTTGTGCTTATCCTCATCATCACATGTCTGATCCTTTCTATTGTGAGGACATTTATTTGAAAAATGACCTATCTTACCATAGTTGAAACATTTGAAAGGCAGTTCACCTTTTCATTTTCTTAATCCCTTCTTCAGACTCTTCACAAATTTTTCTTCAATTTCATTAGGCTCAGAATCCTCATTCTTATCTTCTTTAAATGATGCTTCTCTAGAGGTGGGTTTATCTTTAACTATTCTCATTTCATATGCAGTAAATGTTCCTAGAAGTTGATCAAACTCCAAGGTTTTTAGATCATTACGTTCTCCTATAGCAGAGACCTTCGGGTTGAACCTATCTGGTAGAGATCTCAAAATTTTCTGAACTAAAGAAGGTTCCTCAATTTTTTCACCAAGTGCTTTCATTGCATTTACCAGTTCTTCAACTCTCAGAAAGTATTTTCCAACAGTTTCATCTTCTTTCATCTTTAGTTGTTCAAACTGTACTCTGTAGATTTAAATCTTGGTGTCCTTTACCTTCTCATTACCTTCATAATTGCTAATGAGTTTGTCCCACATTTCTTTGGTAGTTCCTAGGTGCATAACTTTTATGAATTATGCTTCTGCAAGCCCACTCAAGATAGAATTCATAGCCTTAGCATTGAATATAAATTATATCTCGTCATCCTTTTAGCTAGTACAATTGGCTTTACATAACCAGTATCTACCACATCCCATACATCTGCACCTAAAGCCATAATGTAAGTTCTCATTCTAACTTTCGAGAAGGCAAAGTTTGTTCCATTGAAAAGAGGGGCCTTATTGGTTGAATGTCCTTCATGGCTTAACATGTTTAAGCTCTAGGATATACCTTTAGATAAAAGGGGTCGGCTCTGATACCAATTGTTGCACAACTAAGAGGGGGGGGTTTGAATCAGTTGTTACTGTGCTTAAACAATTATTCTTATTTTAAATTCTTTACAAAGCACTCAATGAAAATCACAATAATGCAGGGAGGCAAGTAATAGAACATTCACCATCATTCACACATATGAGATACATAGAGACAAATATTTCATGAGGAAACCCATAAAGGGTAAAAACCTCTTCTTCTTTATATGATAAGTAATCTTTACATTCTATACATTATCATACTTATGAGCAACAACTCATAATGAGGCCACAACCTCTATTTTGCAAGATGCTACTTGCTGAGAGCACCAACTCTCTGATTTCTCTAGCATCAACTAGAAGGAAACACCAACTCCTTGTGTTTCTCTAGCACCCACTAGAAGGAAGCACCAACTCCATAGTTTCTCTAGCACCCACTGCAAGGAAGCAACAACTCCTTAAGTGTTCCAGCACCAACTGGATGGAAGCAACAACATCTAGTCACACATGCACTGAACTGTAAAATAGAGAACTACAGTTCTCCCTTGCACCACCCTGCCACCCTGGTTTCTCTGGCTGCAACCAGATGGAAGCTACAACTCCCTATGTTTAAGCACCCACTTGAACCTCTGAGGACAACAATCCTCCCTAGCACCTCCCAACCTCCTTGAAATATAAAGTTTTCTATATATATATAAATTTATCACAGTGATACAATATTTATCATTAGCTTACCACGCTTATCACTGTTCTGCTATGTTGCTCTGCTCTCCTGTATCAATGTCTCTCTGTCTGCATCTTCTTGTGTTTTCTGATCTTCTGTTTTTCTCTACAAGAGAACCTCAACCTTCCTTTACTGTCTCACTATCTTGCTACACACATGCCTTGTGCTTTCTGTTCTTCTGCCTTTTATTCTCTGTGCGCCATGTCCACTCAATGCACCATTCCTCTTCTCTGTATTTTAGTTGTTGCACACTCCTCCTTCTTCATGCTTGAATCACTCCTAAACAACAACAACCCCCATCTTTTCTTTGTTCTACATGATTATAGTCTCTGTGCACCTTGTGCATGCTTTATCGCCATGCTTCTACATGCTCTCCCCATGTAGAGTGCTCTATCTGATCATCATTGCAACTCTTCAGCTTCTCTGGCAGTTAAACCCATGCATCCTTCATCACTGGGTGTTATGCCAAGATTCCATCGCTTGTCTAACAGTCGAGACTCTTCGTCTTCTCTATCATAGTAGATCTCATCCCCTCTATTGCAGTTATAGGCTTCAACGTTCTTCCATCTTTCAATCGCCTCTATGAATAGTCTTCATTCCACTAGCAGATGCCTTGAGACTCTTCAACTCCTCTGGCAATCACACTGAAGTCTCTTCCAGTCCTCTGGCAGAAACCATCAGTGGTTTCTAGCAGTTACAGAGCGAACCTTGAAATGGAGCCTAGCTATGCTAGATCCTTCCACTTACGTGACCACTAGCTACATCGACATTTCAGCATTTCAGTATTCGGCGTTTCGACATTCCTGTGGTGAATATTTATCTTGACGCTCCATGTCGTGATCCCCGAAACTCTGAAAAAAAGGAGCTTACCTGGACTATCTTCGATCATTTTGGCATTTCACTCTTCTCCATTTTGCAATTTCGCATGTCGCGAAATCCTGTTGCGAGGCATCTCGACTCTCCAAGTCGTGATCCCTAAAACTCTGAAAAATAATCTTATCTCTTCGAGCTCTTCTCTACATCTCTTCGACGATGTGACCACTGGTGGTGATCAAGCCTTATTCAAAACTGCATTTCACAATTTCGCATTTCAACACTTCGGGACTCTTGTGATGAAGAGTCTCGGGTCTTGACTCCTCCATCTATCAGTATACCAAACTCCGAAATGGATTTATTTCCTGGTCTGCAAAACTCTTTGTTGATGCGGATGTTTTGGGACTTCAGTGTTTCACATTTCGGTGTTTCAGTATTTCTGTGATGAAGTGTTTCGACACTTCCAACTCTTGGTATCCGAAATGGTCCTCCTTCTTTCAGGATTTTGGCATTTCTCATTTCGGGATTACAATACTCCTGATGATGAAGAGTCTTGACTCTTCCAACTCCCGGTATCTAAAACTGTCCTCCTGCTTTTGGGATTTCAACATTTCACATTTCATGATTCCGGGACTCCTGATGATGAAGAGTCTCGACTCTTCAAACTCCTGATATCCGAAACTGTCCTCCTTCTTTATGGAATTTAGCGTTTCACATTTTGCAATTTCAGGACTCCTGATGATGAAGAGTCTCGACTCTTGTAGCTCCCGATATCCAAAACTATCCTCCTGCTTTCGAGATTTTGGCATTTTTCATTTCACGATTCTGGGACTCCTGATGATGAAGAGTCTCGACTCTTCCAACTCTCGGTATCCGAAAATTTCCTCTTTCTTTCGGGATTTTGTAACCCTTCACCTTGCTCTTTAAAGAACATGCAAGTTCTTCTGGATCCAACGCCAGTCGGACCTCGGGCTCAGATATGACATTCATCGGGAATTCTCAATGGGATCTAATGATCACTGTCACTTCTCCTCCCGGGTTTACACATGCTCCTAACTTGGAATAATTTCTAAGTATCAAAGGCCTCAACCTTTGATCCATCTAAGATCCTGAGTATGTTATCTCTCTTGAGCTTTGGCAATGAGTTAACCTCATCCCTGGTGCACACCTACGCACTGCGTGTGACTCTGCGCTAATCCTCCTGAGCTTACGTTGTCCCTGTTTTTCCATCACTGCATACTCTGATCTTGCCATCAATGACAAGCACACCTACCTGTAAACATGCCAATAAAGGAAAGTAATGAAAAGTGGATAAAGAACTCAAGAAGAGTGGAACAAAAGAATTATTATTCAACTGCTATAGAGTGTGATTGAATTTCAAGGAACAACAAAAAGGATTCTCACATAAGATAGGAAGCCAGTGGATGAAGAATGTAATTAATGGGGCATATAAAGGAAAATTAAGACTCTGTATCCTTTAAGGTATAAATGTGTAGATAAATACAAAGCTTGATGTGAAAGAGAACAAAGAGCTTAGGAGGTGAGGTGTGAATCATATCTATGTGATAATGACATGAGTGCCTAGGAAGGATTTGCTAGATATGACTTATCTACTTGTTTAAAAGTACTCAGATCAAGAAATCCACTTCTGATATCAGAGCTCACAGTGGAAGCATGATACCAATGCAGAGAAATCAGGGATAGGATAATAAAAGTTCTTTCACTTGAAAAGTTCCACCGAATGAAAATAAAATTCCATTGGGAATGGTCTCGAGTGAGAAAAGTGGGAATTGTTAAATGATGTAATCCAATGGATAAATAGAAGTAATAACAAGGATGTGGAATGATTATGGGTAAGTTGATTCAAGGATGGTGTGGTAGAAGAGTTATGGATTGTTGTGAGCTACCTCATTCCAGGGTGTTGGAATGTTTCATAAGGGTAACATTTGGATATGTTTTCCTAAAATAAGTTGTTGCAAATTGAACACATTGGTTGGATTGTATAATGTCCAAGTGGAACTTGGATGGAAATTATTCAGACCAGGGAACAATAGTGAAGATGAGTAGAATGGGAGCACACAAGGGAACAAGGATCTGAAGAAATTCAAAGACAACCAGCTAAAACATAAATAAATAAATAAATAAGAGTGCATGATGCATACAATGAAGTTAGAATGCATATGAATTAGTGGGAATTCTAGGTGTGAATGGTTGGTGCATATGGGTCTGCATTTGTGCATTTGTACATTCTAGGATATGCATATGGCATGCTTGTAGACTAATAATAGTATGTATTTATATACATGCAATATTTCTATTATATTCATTATGACTAATTATGGATTATGTATCCATGGAAAATGATATATCATGGTAACTAAAGATGTGGATGTTGTTGTTTCTTATGACTTCCATCTATGTGAAGACCCATGAGGGTGGTAGGAATGGTGATCAAAAGGATGGAAGAGGAAGCATGCAAGCTTCTACAAATACCAATTGATTAGGTATCATCAAGTAGGTTGATAATAGCAATGCAAGTATGCATTTGATTGCTTCCAATGTTGAAGGAAATTGAGCTAACAATTCCCTCAATTATTTTTTCAATATTTAAATTGAGAGAAAATGATATATCATGGTTAAAGATGTGGATTTTGTTGTTTCTTATGACTTCCATTTATGTGAAGACCCATGAGGGTGGTAGGAAAGGTGATCAAAAGTATGGAAGATGAAACCTGTTGGAACACTTTTTATTTTTGGAATAATCTGGTCATCAAAGGTTAGAGCCGCCTATTTCTAAGTATTGAGAAGATACACCTAAGCCTAAAAAGTTGGATTTCATGATTTTGTATATATCATGGTCATACATATTTGAACCCTCAATATCCTGATGCGCGAAGTGGCGAAGTTGACTTAAGTTTAATCATTATTTTTTAACTTTTAAACATGGGTTATCACCATTGATACATCGTGCTCTCATGTTTCGGGAGTCACACCTTGAACGCCCATCGAATGTATGAAGTGAAAAGTTGCGAGTTTTGTTTAAGTTAAAACTAGTTAATAGCAAGAATAATGACTTTTAAGCCATATTTAATCTTCGTCTTGATTTCGTGACTCGACGGTCGTTACCCCAGAAACAACACATTTGTAACTCTGATCCCCGAAGTTGTGATTTTCGTTAATTAATCGAGGTTAATTAAAAGATTAATCCAAATCACAGTTAATCAACCAAATTGCAATATCATGATTTCAGGGTTCGCAGATTCAACGACTAGGAGTGAAATTATCCGATACTACGAACCTTGAAAAAGGGATTAAAGACTAAACACACTTAATAAAAGTTTGAATTGAATTAATTAACACCTTAAACGACCTTCAACCCATATGACCTATGGATTGATTTTAAACGTTGTCGTGATCCTCCTGAATCACGAGTTATCAAACATTTATGGCATTTATTAAGAAATTTAGTGACGTGACTGATAGTAGGATCCAGTTTTATTTCTAATCTTTCTATTAAATGATTTAAACCTTTTGTCAGCAAGGACTTGCATAGACTTAATTACTCAAAGCAAAATGGTTTCAATCATTATCTTAGATTTCTTTCCAATTTACACAGAGCCAAGTTCACCAAGATAACCTCTGTTTGTGTTTCCA
Organism: Picea engelmannii; assembly: GCA_009831015.1. Lineage (NCBI taxonomy): Eukaryota > Viridiplantae > Streptophyta > Pinopsida > Pinales > Pinaceae > Picea > Picea engelmannii. The sequence goes on along the minus strand of ML792260.1, from coordinate 603,714 downwards.
TTTTCTGTAATAGGTAATCCAATTGCAAGGTTCTACATCATGGATCCATGAAAAGAACCCAAGGCAGGTCCTGAGCGTTCAGGTCAAGGTTCAGATATTATTTCTGATACCTCGCCTAGAAGTATCAATATTGTCAAAACATGGATGTATGTCTCCGACATTCTGCAATCTGAGCTGATAGATTGTCCAGATTATTCCAGTGATAATGAGAAAGACCACTTGTCCACCAAATACAAAATATTCCCTCAGTCAAGATGCACAAGGTTGTAGCAAGGCCATGACTTTTTCCCTATTATGATATGATCATATGGGCGTTGGACCATGTAGACATCCCGACTAGAACAATTTTCAATGAGCAGAAGGTGGCAATTGGGACATTCAGACCAGATCATTTACAGGAAATGTATAAATTGTCTCCCTCACTAGACCTTACTCACAATGTCATATTCTTGGAGGGTTTCAAAAAGAAGGAATGTGAGTAGTTTGGGAAAAGCTTATTCGACTTGATCAAAGATTGGGTTTCACACCTCGTGAAATTCAGGGCCGATACTAATGGAATTTATTCAATATCATCATTGGTACCACAATTCATGTATATAGCAATGATGTTTTGCAAAATGTATGGGAAGGAGGACACCTCTCACTTCTTTCTCCCATGGGTACCACTTATGCACACAATAGTAGAGGGATTCTCTTTCGACTGGGCCAAATTGTTGTCAGAGAGTTTGGCCAGTTGAATTACAGAATATCAAGCACAAAAGGTGAGTGGGAAAGTGTCCTCATTCTTCATGTCTGCTTAAATCATGGACATTATTTTCTTCATGACACATTTCCCATTAATGAACTAGAGTTGGAATCCAACTAATGCAGAGCGTATTCATGTCTACCACTCAAAACTCTAGGAAGATAAAGTCAATGAATTCATCTATGAGTTTTTCAACTGGGTAATGGTGCCAATGCATGTCTCTATCTTTAGCCATCCACCTCCCAGGATTTCAGATAACATCACGGCCAACCTGGGCAGCATGGCATATTGGTATATAGAAGTGAAATTTTTGTATATTAGGGTTTTTGGCACCTCTATCCCCCCATATGCTCTGCCTCTATTCTTACTAGACAAGCTAGTGTGTCATGAGATTGCCAAGCACACTGTGCTCGATGGGATAAGCAAGGAGATCAAAGGAGTATTGAAGAAGGTATGGCCACCTTTCCCCATTCGAATTGGTACATATTCTCTATTAGATTTCGGCCATGCCAAAGCAAAGGCTACATCCTTGGAGGAAATGAAATTAGTGGACATTGATTTTAATAAACATGACCCTAATAATGTTGTGAGTAATCACATGGCGAGTTGTGGGTTGAAGAGATACAAACATGAAGACTCACCTCATGATGAAATGTTTTGAGGTGCGAGGTCCTACTATGAAGTCTTGAGCCAGGTTCAAGCTCTACTGCCCGGTGATATGGCCAATTTTTATACATTCCAAGAGAACAAGAGAAGTTGTCTCCCTAAAGTGTTACAGGGCGAAAACATACAACCTCTGAGTACATAGCAAGCAGAAGATAAAAATTCAGTGGATGCAAACCTTAGAAAAAAAGAGAATCATGACAAGCCAAAGGAAAATAAGATCTCAAATCAGGAAGAAGAGATCCCCAACTAAGAAGAAGGAAACCCAGATATAGTTACTAAGGAAATCGGCAGCCCCATTGCATCCATCACTCGCTTACAATTCACAAAGGGGAACCCTGGTACAGAGTGGATATTCAAGGAGGACCTGACACCTATTTATGTACAAGAGTTGCCTCCTAATGAATTCTTCTTCAGCAAGAAAAGGAAGGCCATGGTGAAGTAAGAAACATACCAAAGAGCGAGCACAGTGGCTAAAAAATACAAAATCCTGGTGGATGGGGAAGCCTTGGAAGAGGAAGAATTCACCAATGAGATAGTCGGAATATTGGGGACTTATGCAACAACCAACCAATTACCAGTCAAAACTTTGAGGGCACGGTTGAAACAAAAGAACCTATTGATCATCAAGTTGGAGGCCTGGTTAGCAACGATAGAGACGAATTCCAGGGAGGAAGCAAACAAAGGTTTCAAGCAAGCCATAGTGACTAATCAATAGGAAATCGAGAGACTTAAATACAACCTTGAGTAGATGCATCAGTCGGCATAAACAAGCCAAACGCAGGTAAGTCAACAGGAAGACAAAATAAAACTGTTGTAGTCTAAATTAATTTTTGTTGAAAACTAGGTTAGAGACATAATAGTTTTCAGGTCATAGAAACAACGAAAGAAGAAGTGGCCATCAGTTCCAGTTTGTCTATCCCAGAGCAAGCCAGAGGTAACATCCAACTGAAGGCATGGGAACATGATATATCCAAGAGCAGAAAAAGAGATAAATAAATGATAGATTCTTGTGAAGAAACATTCATCTTTATAAATAAAAAAATATTAGATCTCGATAAATAAAGTAGTGCTGGAACATTGGGAAAAATTAACATAGCCAAACATCTGTTGGATATCAAGGAAAATGGGGGAAAAGGACAAATTGAATTATCCTAGGTAATTCAGGTCAATATCACCCAAGTGGATAAATGGTTTATAAGACCAAGCTTGAAATTTTGGTCTATCATCATGAAATATTGATAAGTAGGAAAAATATTGCCACAGTTGGCAAAGGATTGTTACACTTTTTAGGTGAACAGTCAGGCAGAACCTTCCAAGATGATAGCCCAGTTGGTATAAAAATGTGTTTTTTGTATCAAGCAGGGGAAAGGGCAGGCTTCTGGAGGCAAGTAATGACAAATGCTAATCCCATCCTATTTCTGGAGCCAGAGAACAAAAAAAATAAAACGCCCTACCCACGTGGAGGAAGACAAAAGACAAGGAAGTGAAACACTTCATTTTCAATTTGTAACTGAAATTTTTAGAACAATCAGAATTCAAAGCATTTTAAAATTTTGTATAAGTATAATTTTGAGAGAAGAAGCAAGGGATTTTTTTATTTGGCCAATTGTACCAAAGAATATCTCTTTCGCCAGAATTAATACAAGGCAGATCGAAGACTCTTTTTTCCATCAAGACTGGGTTATGTGTTTCTTCTGTTGTTTTCGCATTTCACATTATTTCTCATATGTGTCTTTAATGAATGCTTATCTGCAATTTAGTACAACTTCTACTGTGGTGGTCATTTTTTTTTAGTTATCTAATCGTTTACATATTTTCCTCTGTATCGGCTATCAGTAGGTACAAGACCTGTGAATTGTTTATATTTCTATATCATATGCTTCATTAAAGTTTTTCTTTCTTATGTTCTTCTTCTATCACAAGGTGAGATTATTCCTTGATTGATGCCTCACATTGTTCAACAGATCTATATTTTATTTCACTTCATGTATGGTTTTAAATTTTAACTCAGTTACGGAAAATGACCTATGATTTCGTTATACTATTAATTCGATTGTGGGATTCTTTCTTGTATAATCTAAAGGTGAAATAGCAACCAACGCTTTACAAAAACTTTGTTCCTTTATGACTATCCCTATGGCACGACAACCCAACTTATAACCCGGTCTCTCAGATCAAACCAGCCTCACTTTAAACCTTTTCGATATCATTCTGAAAACTGCTACTACCGGGCCAAACTTGAACGTTCATGGGCAGCCATTGAACAAGATATAAATATTCAAGAACAGTTAGAAGCTAGACCCAGACAACTTAGAAACCAGCCTTAGCTTCTTTTCCTAGTTGTTTTCTCCAGTTACATCTTTCACACTTTTTAGATTCTTAGACTTGATACTTTATAGCCTTAAGTACAGACTCTTAAACAATATCTTTTTGGCGGTGTTGCCGAGGACAAAGATACGAAATCATTTTTCCCTGAGAGAATGACATTTGCAATTTTTAACTTTTTGATAGTGAACAAAGAGTGAACACCTTCTAAAGGATAAGTTTTTATTATTCGCTTGGTGACTCCACGTTAATTAATTTGGCATCTGGTCGAAGGAACACTAGACAAAATCCAGATGGTAAACAGACCACACCTATTCTCGATCCCGAAAAAATAATAAAATCAAGAGGTTCCCTTAAACCAACTACTGCGGCCTACCATCTTAGACACACACAACCCAAGGCCAATATCCCACTCAAAGAATTGACTTCGCATGGAGCTGTCATTGAAACCCTCTCCAAAGAAATGAGGAAACTCAAGGTCGAAACCCTAAACCCAAATTTAGATTTCCCAAAAATTAAATCTGAAACTCATATGACTACCTCCTACATAAACAAAAGGGGAAAATCCCTCGGTAAAGCTCGCAACAATTGATACCCATATAACCCTTCAGTTGGATTTCCTGACCTCACCAAGTCCCAAAGAGTATACCATATACTTGGATTCCACACCTGCAGGTCCCCCCGTTTACATCTCTTGCAAGTTAGAGGAACCAACCCGCCATATCCCATTTCCACCTTTTTCAGTCTTCTCGTCTCTCGAAGAAGATAAAGATTCATTATACATCTTCTAAAATCCTCTGTACAATGTATTGGTTTCCTCTCTGAGAGTATCTATGGATGTGGTAGGAGGAGGAGTGGGAGGCCAAATGCCGCCCCCACCACCGAGGATTTTCGCTAAAGTAGCTTCCAGATATGCCACTCTGGTCCTCTCGGTACCCTTGCATGATCTGCATGAAAACTATATGAAAAACCTACCTATGTTTACAGGGGAAGGAGACCTAACCACAATCAAACATATAAATTTATTTGACCAATTCACGGACATCCTAAGTCTCGAACATGAAGATGTGTATTCACGGTTGTTTGTCCAAACTTTCGAAGGACAGGTGAGAACCTAGTTCTGAAGTCTTCCTATAGGTTCGATATTATCCTATGATTCTATAGAAGATACTTTTCTTAGGCAATGGGGCAAAAGGAAGGACCATTTATACTATCTAACTAAGTTTGGATCTTTGAAGAAAAAAGGTTCAGAAACCGTTATGGAATCCATTCAAAGATTTAACAAATTATATAATATCCCAGTCGAGGTTAAACCGTCCCAACCTGCAACCAAGGTAACCTTTACAAGAGCCTTCGAACCCGATTTTGTACTTTTATTAAGAGAAAGGAGAGGCGTCGACCTAACCTGAATGAAAGATGATGCCATGGAGATTGAGTCAAACATGATGGCTTCCGATAAACTAAAAACAAAAATATAAACGGGAAACAGAGAGACCAAATGCTTTAAAGAACAAGTGGGACCTTCAATATCAGGGAGGTCCTCAAACAATAAAATAGATGATATGGATAGGATAATAAAGGAGCTATCAAATAAAATTTCAAGGATGGACCTAGATCAATCCAAAGAAGATCAATTTGTTAAGAGGGATTTCAAAAGAAACTCCAATCCTCAAATTCAACAAACACAGATTAAAAATGAAGACCAAAATATTTAAACTCCTTTAAAAAATGAAAATTTTATAGGAGGAAATGACTTGCAAGAGTTTGAGGATCTAGAAGAAGTTGTTAAAAATTTGGGTGATGATTGTGTACAACCTCATCTAACCAAGGAACATTATGAGAGGTCTTTGAACACAGAAAAACCGTCAAATAAACATGACAACATAAATAATGAAAATGATTCTGCCTATCAAGGGATGGCTGATACTATAATGGTCGAGATCCAACATAAGTACAATCTGAGGCCTAAAAACAAATCTGCGTCGACTACTCAACCAAATAAAATCCTGCCAAGAGGAAAAACATAAGAGCTCATTCTGAAAGACACCGAGATACAAAATAACAAAATAAAGGAGGCTGAGGCCCAAGATGGGAAAATTAAGGTAGCCGAAACGCAGACCTTGGAAACAAAACTAATTGAAAATAAAACAATGCAAACAAATAAGCCAGAAAGGAAGGAACCCAAAGCTTCAACTAAAGAAATAGAAAAACTTGTGGGGGGTTTCAGCATGGAAAATGAGATAAACAAGATTAAAATACCAATACATCTGGTCAAATTGGCAAAGAATCCTTTGTACCGAAAGCAAATAACCAAAATGATAAATTTTTTAGATTTAGAAAGTCAGTCTGACGTGATAAATTTGGAAGACGATAAGCCTAATATAACTTTCGGCTTGCATTTCGAAGGTGCTAGGGATACCATCACCCCTTTCTATATCACACTTAATGTGCAAGATCATCTTCTGCATAATTTCATGCTAGACTTTGGAGCCTCACATAATGTGATTCCCAAGTCTATTATGGACAGACTAAGCCTTGAAATCACCAGGTGATACAAAGGCATGTATTTTTTCGATACAAGGAGAGTTAAGTGTATGGGCATGATCAAAGATATAGTGGTAACACTTGCACAAGTGCCAGTAAAAAACATTCTAATGGATGTAGTTATCGTCGATATACCTCTGAAGTATGGTTTTCTCTTATCTTGGTCTTGGGGAGCCAAGCTTGGGGGATCTCTTCAATTAGACATGACCTATGCCACGATTCCCATTTTTGGCAGACAGTTCACTCGGTTATACAGAGAGACATGGTTAACGTATACAGTAAGTGATCTACAGAATCCTAATAATTTTCCTATTTATGTCGTTGATCAAGACCTAGGTAATTGTATTTTATCTTTGGATGATGGTGCAAATGATTGTACAGAAGAAACTTTTATAGAGGAAAATAAAGCAAAAAGGATAGATGAAAATGTGTATAACTCTGGGATTTGGAAAATGTTCTTTGATGGCTCTTCATCATGTGAAGGAGTAGGTGTAGGAGTACTCTTTGTAGCACCTGAAAATGAGTTTGTTATCCTTTTTTCTTACAGACTGTAGTGGGACATAGACTACACAAATAATGTATGTGAGTACGAAGCCTTAGTCTTGGGACTAGAAGATGCTAGGAAGATGAACATAAAGAACTTGGAAGTCTATGGAGGTGCGTAGTTGATTGTGAAGTAGATAAATTGGCAGTACTAGTCCAAACACTCGAGATTAAGAACTTACACAAATTGCACTTGGGATCTAATAGAAAACTTTTTCTCATTGTTAAATGTTCATTACATTCCACATATATTAACCCTAAAATCCGGTTCATTAGCCAAAGCAACCTCAACTTTCGCACCTCCTACATCTTTCAAACTGAAGTATCATATAGAGGTGAGGCACAGACCCTACATACTGAATAATATACAACATTGGAAGGTCTTCGAAGATGACGAACATATCAGAAAATTCCTCGAAATGGTAAACAATTTCACTGAAACTCACATTGACCAAGAAAACCAAAATGACCATACTTGGATTATGAAAGAAGGAGTGGGTCCTCAAGAGTTCCAAGAAAAGATCGTGAATAATCACATGTTAGTTTTAAAAAGCAATCAGATTCTGAAAGGATTAATTTTTCTAGAAATATTGTTTGACCAAAATGACATGCCCCTAAAATCTACTTTACAACCTCAACCAGAAGAAGTTGAAGATTGTGACATAGGGACTAAAGAGGAGCCTAGAATAGTAAAGATATCAAAATACCTTCCCCCTGAGATGAAAGGGAAGTATGCAGGTTTACTCCAGTGGAATAAAGATGTGTTCTCTTGGTCTTACGATGAGCTGAGAACTTATGACACCACGATGTTCGAACACAAAATACCTTTGAATCCCGGTGTTAAACCTTTCAAACAGAAACTTAGGCAAATCAATATCATTTTATTACCCGTGGTCGAAAAGGAAGTTAAAAATATTTTGGACATAAAAATAGTTGTGCCACTGAAATACTCTGACTGGGTAGCTAACCTGGTCCCAATTAGGAAGAAGAGTGGAGATATCAAACTGTGTGTGGATTTTAGAAATCTAAATAAATCCTCCCTCAAAGACAATTATCCAGTTCCCAAAGTGGATCACATTTTGGAGAAGGTGGTTGGGGAAAATAGAATGTCAATGATCGATGGGTTTTCGAGTTATAATCAGATCTCTGTCAGTGAGAACGATAAAGAGAAAACAACCTTCACCACCCCTTGGGGCACATTTATGTATGAAAAAATGCCTTTCAGTTTAATGAATGCAGGCGCTACCTTCCAGAGTGCTATGGATATCACTTTCTTCGGTGAGAGATTAAAATTCGTGATCATTTACCTCGATGATCTGAGTGTTTTTTCCAAATCTGATGAAGATCATCTGATACACCTCAAGAAAACATTTGAGAAGTGTCAAAAATTCAGTTTGTCTTTAAACCCTAAGAAGTATCACTTTGCGATGCAGGAAAGTAAACTCTTGGGTCATATTGTGTCTCAAGACAGAATTAAAATCAATCATAAAAGGGTCAAAGCCATAGACACTATAAATATCCCTAGAAATGTAAAAGAAATTCAATCTTTTTTAGGAAAAATAATTTTTTTGAGGATATTTATCCCGAATTTCGCTGAAATCATAAAATTGATCACAGATATGTTGATGAAGAATAACAAAGTCAAATGAATGACAAAATCCAAAGCGTATTTTTCACATATCAAGAAAGTTATAAGCGAAGGACCCGTGCTGGCCAACCTTGATTACCTCAAAGAGTTTCTAATTTTCTCATTCACCACTGAACACACGATCACGATAGTACTTCTCCATAAGAACGAAGAGGGTTTTGAGCAACCGATAGCATTCTTTAGTAAGAGCCTTAGAGATGAATAATTGAGATATGATATAATGGAAAAGCAAGCATACCCTATGGTAAAGGCACTGAAGGCTTTCAAAACCTATGTTTTACACTCCAAGGTAATTGCATATATGCTCACCAATTTTGTAAAAGATATATTGGTGCATCCCTACAGCGACGGGAAGAGGGGTTGGTGGCTCGCTAAAATTCAAGAATTTGATTTAGAGGTCAAACAGACAAAGCTCGTAAAAGGACAGGGTTTTTCTAATCTCTTAGCCAAATCAAATTTCAAAGCACTTGGAATAAATAACTTGCAAGAATACCAGGGATGTGTGGACATAGATGAATTTGATGACTAAACAACTCCAACCAAAATCAAAGAGAAGTTTGTCTTATCAGGTTGGTATAAATACATAGTATTGTACCTTCTGATCCTGAACTGCCTAAGCGATTTATCTCCATCTAAAGCTAGGACACTGAAATTACATGCGATAAAGTACTATATATATGAGAGCCAATTGTTCTAGAAAGACCCTCTGGGCTTCCTTTTGGTTTGTTTGGTAGAATCAAAAGTAGAAAATGTCATAAACGAATTTCACGAAGGAGTATGCGGAGGACATCACATGTGGAGAGAAACGGCTTATAAAATCCTAAGGGAAGGATATTACTGGCCTAAACTCTTTTTAGATTTCAATACCAAAGTCATAGCTTGTAAATCTTTCCAATTGTTCGCAGGCAAGAAGAAACTCCCAACACTTCCTTTGGTTCCGATTAAAATGGATGCCCCATTTCAACAATGGGGATTGGATTTTATAGGTGAAATTAACCCAAATTTCAACGCTCAACATAGAAGGATCTTGACCGCTATCGATTATTTCACCAAATGGGTGGAAGCTATTCCAACCAGAAGAGCGACAAATTCGGTGGTGATAGAATTTCTGGAAGAAAATATACTATCTAGATTTGGTTGTCCTAGAAAAATAGTTACAGACAATTCCCAGGCATTCAAATATATGGCATTGGTCATCTTTTGCCAAAAAGACAACATTATAATGGGCCACTCTACAACATACTACCCCCAAGGAAATGGGCTAGCTGAGTCATCGAATAAAATCCTAATTACCATAATTAAGAAAGTGTTGAACGAAAATGAAAAATCTTGGCATGTGCATTTGAAGTACGCCTTGTGAGTGAATCGGATAGGCACCAAGAAATCAATTGGCACTTCTCCTTTTCAAATGGTTTACAGGACCAATGTAGTGCTACCCATAAATCTATCTCTACCCGTGATGAAACTTTGGCAGGATGAAAAAGAAGAACCAAATCATGTCACAAGAAGGATAAATCAGTTGATCGAAGTTCAGTAGAACAGAATGGAGGTAGACAAAAGGCTTCAGAGGTATCAAGACAATATGAAAGAACTATTCGGTCATAAGGCTAGAGATAGAAAATTCCTCCCTGGTGATTTAGTTTTAAATTGGGATGCTAGAAGGGAAGATTCAGCAAAACATGGAAAATTTGACCATATCTGGTATGGTCCATTCAAAGTCACAGCTTCTGAAGGGGAGAACTCGTTTCTGTTAGAAAATTTGGATGGTAAAACCCTTAACTCCCCCATCAATGGGCGTTATCTGAAGCATTATATGCAATAAATTATTTTTGAATTTCCACTGTACACACCGGTTTGTGTTTTTCTTTTTATAGTTGTTCGGTAAGTTTTATTTTATTTTTCATTGCAAATAAAACATGTTAGTGATACGAAATCTTCAACACATTGAATTCCATAAATTTTTAAATCATGATTCTCTTCGTGTTGTTTTCTTACAGGATTCCAGTTTACAGCCCAAACATCAAAGAGAGGAGAACGAATGGTCATGTATTGGGAAACCGATTCGCCCGAAACATGTGATAAAAGTTAATTTACTAAGATGAGAATGAAATTGTAAGCCAAAGGTATGAATTCCCCAAATATTTAGATTGAAAATGAAGGTCACCTAAGTGAAATGATGGGCTCGTGAGTATAAATTTTTTCACTCGATGGATTATCAAAAGAGTAATTTTATTTTGGATTCTAAAAAGTTCCCCTGGATAAGATAAAAATAATCAAAACAAAATAGAAGAAGTGAAGCGTCCTAAGTAATAAAAAGGTTCCAGGGGTCAGGACTCAGGATTGAGTTATAACACCTTTTCTTACGAAATCCGAAACCTCCCTCATTGATTTATTCCGAATCTTTGATTATTTCCCCTTGAATCCTGATATCTTCCCATGGTTTTCACAAAAGGAAAAGAGGTTGCACTTTAGCTTTGAAAGCTGACAAATGATTTTTATGAACACCAGAAAAAAATATGTCAAGTTCTTTTGAAACCTCAACTCTCACTGAACTTCGATATGCTTAGGATAATCCTAACTCCCTTGGTTTTTCAACGGGTCTTGACAATTAATCTTGCTCAAAGGAAGGCCCCTGGAAATAAACTCTCCCCTAAAGCTTCCCTTCCAAATAAGATGTTTAGAGGGTCAAAGTAAAGATGATCCAAAGTAATCAAAGTGAGTGAATAGACGTTGAATGCAAATTTATATGCAGATATTACTCCTAGTATACCTTCTACTAATTGATTTCCCCCACTTCATGACAAAGGAAAATATAAGACAGATGGTGAAAGGAAATTCAAAAAATTGATTTCCCCCATCTAGTCCGAAAAGAGATGATGAAAGTAAATTCATGAAATGATTTCCCTCATCTCAGCATTTAAATGCAAATTTATGGCTCGAAGTGGTGAAAGGAAATTCAATAAACGGAATCAGACAACTTCATCGGGGTACTGAATAGGATTGTTGGCAGTGAAGTAATGTCTAAATATCTGTAAGCCTGTTACGCATTAATTGTATTGTACTCTGGTAATTATTTTTATTTGAAACCTGATATTCATCCAAGGTGCGTGCAGGACTCCCCATTTAAAAACATCGAAGTTACTTCACCTTGATGCAAGAAAAATCAATAGAACCTGTTCAAATCCCCAATGTTGTTTTCATCATCTTGAGCAGAACATAATTCAGTATTAGAGGAGTAGGAGGATTAATTTTGAGATAAGAGATTGATTAAGTTTGAAATATTTCGGAAGTAAAGTGAAACCCCCTTCTTCCCTCTGTATCCTCTTCCCAGACAGGTTTTGCGGAAGAAAAATAATGACTCCATTTACCCAATAAAGGCACTTGGTCTATTGTTCTTCTCACCCTGGAAAGAGACAAGATCCCTAGTTGGAGCCTATGTTGGAACACCTTTTATTTTTCAAATAATATGGTCATCAAAGGTTAGATCCACCTATTTATAAGTATTGAGACGATACAACTAAGCCTAAAAGGTAAGATTTCGTGATTTCGTATATATCATGGTCATACATATCTGAACCCTCGATATCCCAACACCCGAAGTGGCGAAGTTGACTTAAGTTTAATCATGTTTTTTTCAACTTTTAAACATGGGTTATCACCGTTGATACATCGTTCTCTCATGTTTCGGGAGTTACACCTCGAACGCCCTTCGAATGTCTGACGTGCAAAGTTCCGAGTTTTGTTTAAGTTAAAACTGGTTAATAGCAAGAATAATGACTATTAAGCCATATTTAATCTTTGTCGCAATTTCATGACTCGACGGTCATTACCCCAGAAACAACACATTTGTAAATCCGATCCTCGAAGTTGCAATTTTCGTTAATTAATCGGGGTTAATTAAAATCTTAAGCCAAATCACAGTTAATCAACCAAATCGAAATATCGCAATTTCGGGGTTCACGGATTCAACGACTAGGAGTGAAATTATCCGATACTGCAAACCCCGAAAAAGGGATTAAAGACTAAACACACTTAATAAAAGGTTGAACTGAATTAATTAACACCTTAAATGACCTTCAACCCGTACGACCTATGGATTGAGTTTTAAACATTGTCGTGATCCTACCGAATCGCAAGTTATCAAACATTTATGGCATTTATTAAGAAATTTAGTGAGGTGACTAATAGTAGGATCCTGTTTTATTTCTAAATATTTCTATTAAATGATTTAAACATTCTGTCAGCAAGGAATCACATAGACTTAAGTACTCAAAGAGAAAAGGTTTCAGTCATTATCTTAGATTTCTTTCCAATTTATGCAGAGCCAAGTTCACCAAGATAACCTCTGTTTATGTTTCCATTTTCTGTGACAGGGAATCCAATTGCAAGGTTCTACATCATGGCTCTGTGAAAAGCGCCCAAGGAAGCTGCCGAGATTTTAGGTCAAGGTTCAGATATTATTTCTGATACCTCGCCTAGAAGTATCAATACTATCAAAACATGGACGTATGTCTCCAACATTCTACAATCCGAGTTGATAGATTTTCCAGATGATTCCAGTGATAACAAGAAAGATGACTTGTCCACCAAATAAAAAATCGTTTCTTAGTTGGAGATGCACAAGGTTGCAGCAAGGCCACGTATTTTTCCGTATTATGATATGATCAGATGGGTGCTAGACCATGTAGACATCCCGACTAGAACAATTTTCAATGAGCAGAAGGTGGCAATTGGGACATTCAAACCAGAGCATTTATAGGAAATGTATAAATTTTCTCCCACACCAGACCTTACTCACAATGTCAGATTCTTGGAGGGTTTCAAAAAGAAGGAATGCGAGCAGTTTGGGAAAATCTTATCTGACCTGATCAAAGACTCGGTTTCGCACCCCGCGAAATTGGGGGACTATACTAATGGAATTTATTCAATCTCTTCACTGGTACCACAATTCATGTATATAGTAATGATGGTTTGTAGACTATATGGGAATGAGGACACCTCTCACTTATTTCTCCCATGGGTACCACTTATGCACACAGTAACAAAGGGATTCACTTTCGACTGGGCCAAATTGTTGTCAGACAGTCTGGCCAATCGAATTACAGAATATCGAGAACAAAAGGGGAGCGGGAAAGCATCCTCATTCTTCATGTCTTCTTACATCATGGATGTTATTTGCTTCATGACACCTTTCCCACTAATGAATTGGAGTTGGACTCCAACTAATGCAGAGCCTATTCATGTCTGCCACTCGAAACTTTGGGAAGATAAAGCCAAAGAATTCATCTACGAGATTTTCAGCTGGGTAATGGTGCCAATGCATGTCTCTATCTTCATCCATGCACCTCCTAGGATTTTAGATAACTTCACATCCAACCTGAGCAACGTGGCTAATTGGTATATAGAAGATAAATTTTCATATATTAGGTTTTTTGGCACCTCTGTCCCCCCATATGCCTTGCCTCTATTCTTACCAAACAAGCTAGTGTGTTGCGAGATCACCAGGAAAACTGTGCTCGGTGAGATAAGCAAGGAGATCAAAGGAGTATCAAAGAAGGTATGGCCACCTTTCCCCATTCACATTGGTACATATTCTTTATTAGATTTTAGCCATGCCAAAGAAGAGGCTACGGATTTGGAGGAAATGAAATTAGTGGACATTGAGTTTAAGAAACACGACCCTAATAAGGTTGTGAGTAATCACATGGTGGTTTGTGGGCTCAAGAGATACGAACACGAAGACTCACCTCATGAAGAAATCTTTCGAGGTGTGAGGTCCTACTCTGAATTCTTGAGCTAGGTTCAAGCTCTGCTGCCCAGTGATATGGCCGATTTTTATACATTCCAAGAGCACGGGAGAAGTTTCCTCCCTAAAGTGTTACATGGTGGAAACTCACAACCTCCAAGTACACAACAGGCAGAAGATAAAACTTAAGCAGGTGCGAACCTTAATAAACAAGAGACTCAGGAAAATCCAGAGGAAACTAAGATCTCGAATAAGGAAGAAGAGATCCCCAACCAAGAACAAGGAAACCCAGAGATAGTTACCAAGGAAATCGGTAGCCCCATTGCATCCATCACTCCCTTACAATTCATGAAGGGGAACCCTGGTACAAAGTGGATATTCAAGGAGGACCTGACACCTATTTCTGTAGAAGACTTGCCGCCTAATGAATTCTTCTTCAGTAAGAAAAGGAAGGCCATGGTGAAGAAAGAAACATACCAAAGAGCGGGCATAGTGGTTAAAAAAAAAAAAATCCTGGTGGATGGGGAAGCCTTGGAAGAGGAAGAATTCACTGATGAGATAGCTAGAACATTGGGGACTTATGCAACAACCAACCAATATTCAGTCAAAACTTTGAGGGCACAGTTGAAACAAAAGAACCTATTGATCAAAAATTTGGAGGCTCGGTTAGCAACGACAGAGACAAATGCCAGGGAGGAAGCAAACAAAGGTTTTGAGTAAGCCAGAGTGATTGATCAACAAGAAATTGAGAGACTTAAATCCAACCTTGAGCAGATGCATCAGTCGGCACAAACAAGCCAAACGCAAGTGAGTCAATAGGAAGAGAAAATAAAACTGTTGCAGTCTAAATTATTTTTTGTTGAAAACCAGGTCATAGACATAACAATTTTCCAATCCCAAGCCACATAAATACAAAATAAGGTAGAAGTAGCTCAATAGGATCTACTTGCCAAAGTAGAAACCATACAAAATCATTTCCATATGATAGAACAAGAATTGAAGGATATCTCCTCGAGAGAAAGATAAGCGACAACAAATCGGATTGCTTTCCAAGAAGTTGTTATAGCAATAGTGAAAGAAGAGGTGGCCATTAGTTCTATGATGTGTATCCGAGAGAAAGACAAAGGTAACATCCTACTGAAGTCATGGGAACATAATATATCCGAGAGCAGAAAAGAGATAAAGAAATGAGATATTCTTGAGAAGAAACATTCGGCTTGAGAAATAAAAAATTGTTAGATCTCGATAAAGAAAGGAGTGTTGGAACACTACGAAAAATTAACATAGCCAAACATCTACTGGATATCAATGAAAATGGGGAAAAAGGAAAAATTGAATTATACCAGGTAATTCAAGTCAATATCGCCCAAGTGTATAAATGGTTAATAAGACCAAGCTTGCAATTGTGGTCTATCATCACGAAATATTGACAAGTAGGAAAAATATTGCCACAGTTGGCAAAGGATTGTTACACTTTCGAGGCGAACAGTCAGGTCGAACCTTCCAAGATGATAGCCCAGTTGGTAGAAAAATGTGTTTTTTGTATCGAGCAGGGGAAAGGGAAGAATTATGGAGGAAAGTAATAACAGATGCTAATCCCATCCTATTTTGGAGCCAGAGAACAAAAAAACAAAAACACCCTACCCACTATAGAATTCCTGTAGAAACCCCAATAGATCTAGAATTCTAGTTAAATTGAACACATGCAATTTGTTGATATTCAAGAGATGAGAGAAATTTTTTGCTCCATAAATCAGAGAATTATATTAATAAAAAATGAATATACATTAGCAACCATCCTCAAAAATAAGAGAGGAGGTGAATATATAGAATTTCCAACACAAAAATTCTAGTAAAAAAAAACTAGAAATAGCTAAAATATGTGTCATAAGCTAAGGGAGACCACATAGTTCAACCTATACCACTAAATATACATTTCACACACTCATTAATGTCCACAAGAGTCAAGTGATGTGTATAGGTTCACTTAATCTCACTTAACTGACAAGAGAAGCAGTTCCAACTCACTTAACTGACCCGAAATAGTAGTTACTAATAATAGTAACAACAAAAATAATTAATTAAGGAATAACTCTCTCACTCAAAGAGGAGGTGCACATTCCCCAATAATATATGAGTTTTTTCATGGGGGAGTTGGATTAAATCATGAATAAATCAAGAAAATGAAGAATAAATCGAGAAAATCAAGAACCGGGATTTGAGTATTGATCTAAAATTAGCAGTTTTCCCTAAAATCTAGGGATGAGGCACCCTGTGTCTCTATGTGGCCAAATTAGGTGAAATAAAGTGTAAATGAATGTATTAACCAAGATCTAGGAGTCTAATCTAGGTATAAACTAATGTAAGTTAGGGTTATGCTCCAACACCCCCCCTTAAGCCTAACTGTAATGACAAAAAAAATTGAGTCCGGACAACTTGGCTATTTTAAGTACTCATTACATAAAATAACTCCTCATGAAAAGAGCAAAGAGGGAAAACCTCATGGGAAAACCCCACCCCAGAAAAGAGGAAAAAAAATGCTGAGTGGACAAAAGTGACCTACTCAGTTGTCTCCACCACTCCAAGCATGGCTCTTAGTTCTGAAAATTTATTTTCAGTGAAGGACTTGGTGAATATGTCTGCAACCTGTTGCTCTATGGGGAAGTACTGTAGTGAAATGACTCTGTCAAGAATCAACTCACGGATGTAATGCATGTGAATCTCAATGTGCTTGTTCCTCTGCCTCTGAAATGGATCAATCGATATCTGAATGGACGCCTGATTGTCACAAAAATGACAGTCGAAAGTGGATACTGAATACCAAACTCGGAGAGAAGCCCCTGCAACCAAACAGCCTGTGTAGCTGCATTCACTGCACCTCTATACTCTGCCTCTATTGTAGATAAAGAAATCATGGATTTCTTCTTGCTAGACCAACAGAATGGTCCTGAACCAAAGATGAAAACATAACTAGAGGTGGACTTGCGGTATGTACCATCGCCAGCCCAATCAGAATATGTGTACCCAATCAGTGAAAGTGGGCAATCTGCAGCATAAAAGATACCAAAATTGGGAGTACCTTTCACATATATAATGATTCTCTTTGCAGCTTTCCAGTGAATCTCATGAGACTCCTACATATATTTGGAACAAACTCCTACTGCAAAAGAGATATCAGGTTGGGTGTGAGTAAGATACAACAAACTCCCAACCAACTGTCGATACAGTGTACTGTCCACCAAAGGTGTAGTACCCGCATCCTCAAATATGACCCCTGAAAGAAAGGGAGATGTTGTTGGCTTGAATTATGTCATATGAAAGTGAACAAGTATATATGATGCATACTTATACTGTGCCATATTGATCCCTAAAGTAGACTGAGAAACTTCAAGACCAAGAAAGTAGTGTAACAGTCCCAAATATGTCATGAAAAATTGATCATGCAATGCTGATTTTGTCGAATCAATAGCTAAAGTAAGGTTCCCTGTCATGAGTAAGTCATCTACATAAAGTAATATCAGAAAGAGGGAATCATCATGTTGCAGAAAATAAACATTCGGATCAGATTTGCATCGAATGAATCCAATGGAAAGCAGGAAAGAATCCATCTTTGCATATCAGGCTCTGGGAGCCTGTTTTAGGCCATACAAAGATTTCTTTAATTTGCAAACGAGGGAAGAGTTATGAATGTATCCCTATGGCTTCTCCATATAGATCTCCTCCTTGAGATCTCCATGAATAAATTAACTCTTCACATCCATGTGGTGAACTTCCCATCTGCGAGAAGCGGCAATGGCCAATACTAGTCGAATGGAGTCCATTTTTGCAACAGGTGCAAATGTCTCTGTGTAGTCTATGCCATGTACCCGTGAGTATCCTTTTGTGACAAGTCGAGATTTTTACTTTCTGATCTCACCATATGCAGCAATATTTGTTTGATATATCCATCGACATCGAACAAGCTTTCTTCCTTTCAGAAGTGGAACCAAGTCCCATGTGTTGTTGTCCATACGAGCAGAGTACTCTTCATCCATGGAAGCCTCCCAGAGTGGGTTTCCAACAGCCCCAGAGTGTGAATTTGGATCTGAACCAAGTGACATATAGAAATTTATGGGAATCAAAGGTTTTGTGGAAGCCAGAGCTTGAGTATCGCCAAAAAAATGTGATTTAGTTCTTCTTGTATCCACGGGATCACCGACTAGTTCACCCGCATCTTGCAGGGTTTTCTCTGCCCAAGTTGGCAATTGAGTTGGAGAAGCCATGACCTGCTCCTCATCCTCTGTATCATACCCAAAAGGCTTCTCTTATGGCTGCTCTAAAGTGCTCGAATAATTTTCTGACTCCTCCTCATCAGTGACAACAAGCGGTTCCTCGGTAGGGTCTTCTGAAAAATCATGCAGTGATTCTTCTTCAAACTTCACACTTAGAGATAGAATGAAATTTTCAGTGTGAGAGTCCAGAAATATATATCCTTTGACACCTTCAATATATCCAACAAATATTCATTCAACACTTTGAGGCTCCAAATCCTTCCTCTTATCTGTCGGAATGTGAGCCCATGCTCGTGAACTAAAAATACGAAAGTGTGACACTTTCGGTTTCTTACCGGTCCAACATTCAAAAGGAGTGGTGCCTTTGAGTGATTTGTGAGGAAATTGGTTCTGAATGTATGATGCACAATTAATAGCTTCATCCCATAGCTTGGGAGCTAATTATTTCGACTATAGCATACAATTGGTCATCTCTTTTAAGGATTGGTTTTTCCTCTCTGCAACACCATTTTGTTGTGGTGTATATGGCACTGTGTGTTGTAGTTGTATACCTGCATCAATACAAAGTTGCTGCACATATTTGTTGACATACTTTCCCCCCATTATTAGTATGGAGTATCTTAATCTTACACCCAGACTCATTCTCAGCAAGTGCTTTAAATTCTATAAGGCATTCAAATACTTCCGATTTTAATTTCAAAAAAAATACCCAAGTAAAGCTAGAGAAATCATCTATGAAGGTGAGTACATATCGAGCCTTACTTATTGAAGGTTGTGGGAATGAGCCTGTGATGTCACTATGAATCAGCCCAAGAGGTGACGAGGCTCTCTGTGCCTTCCCTTTGTCAAACGCTTTCTCTGGATGCTTTCCAAGAATGCATCCTTGACATATACTGCTTGTGAATTTAATAGCTAGCAATCCTTCTAGCATGTTTTTCTTGTTGAGTTGATGCAAGTACTTATTGTTTATATGGAAAAATATTTCATGCCATAAACTGATGATATAATTATATTGTGACAGAAATATAATGCTAATAGATTTAGGAACAAAGTGGGAGAAGAAATACAAACAAGAATTGTGATCTGCAATTCCATGTGCAAGCTGTGAGCCTGTGGAAATGTTGGTAATCACTACGGAGTCCGGAGTGAACTCCACCTTCCTTCCATAGCTGGAATGAGTGATATGATATATCGAGAGAATATTTTTGGACAGCGAGGGAACATGAAGAACATTTGTGAAGCAACCCCCTTCAATATCAACAATTCCTTCTCCGCACACCTTTGCGGTTGTGGCATCTCCCAAGTAAATTGGGGATTTGGTGCTTTCTTCGATGGAGAAAAATTCATCTTTTGATGCAGCCATATGGTTCGATGCACCTGAATCAAGGATCCAATATGATGGAGTGGATGTGACATCCATTAAATCATGACCATCACATGCTCTCCCTCCCGTTCTGATATCATCTTTCTTCTTTTCATTTTTGGGCACCGTGAGATTGTGTTGTTGCAATTGCTTAGCCATCTCATCGATAGTCTTCCTCATGCAATTTTCTTCGGGATGAAAACCTTTGGAACAGTAGATGAAAAGTTTTTTTTCCTTATTCTTCTTACCCTTAGGCTCAGAAGAGTTATCTGAATATTGTGTGGATCTCTCCTTCTTCGATTCAGGAAATTTACCCGTTTCTTTTTTCTTGTCTTTTCCACTGCTCTTTAGAGCATTAGTAGCCGCAAGTGCTTGGTTCTTGGAACACTTTATGGAACCCATTTGGAATCAATTATCTTTCTCTTGAGTCAATGCTGCAATGAAATCATTCAATGGAGGCATTTTCCATTTTTCCTGAGTCAATTTAGATGCTTGAAAAGACGACACAAATACAGAATATTCAGGGCCTAATTTCGAGAGAATTGAAAGGATGAGTTGTTCTTCCTCTTTTGTGACTCCACATGCATTAAGTTCAATGAGGAGGTATTTGAACTTGGTGAAGAATTCTTGCAGGTTTCTGAAATGAATTGGACTTAGGGATATGAGTTCATTCTCCAATTGATGCACTCTCATTGCAACCTACTTGCCGAATAGTCCTTCCAATGTGGTACAGACCACATCGGGAGTAGTGGCTCTACTGACATGAAAGAGGATATATATGGAAATTTATAGGAATATCATCACAAATTATTCATATAATTTATTGAAATACATTATCTTCTCCGCTGCAGAAGTCGGTTCTTTCTCCGTTCCCATTGTTACCCGGTAAAGCCCTTTGCTTCGAAGGAGCAGAGAGATCTTTGTCTTCCATTCAAAGTAATTGAAAGGATTTAGAATGATTTTTGTGGGATGAGAGAGATGATCCATTTATTATTTATGCACCTCATGATGATCTATACCTGCAAATAAAACCGTGTACAATCCACTAGATTCAATCTAGCTCTGATATCATGTAGAATTCCTGCAGAAACCCCAATAGATCTAGAATTCTAGTTAAATTGAACACATGCAATTTGCTGATATTCAAGAGATGAGAGAAAAAAATTTCTCCATAAATCAAAGAATTATATTAATAAAAAATGAATATACATGAGAAACCATCCCCAAAAATAAGAGAGGAGGTGAATATATAGAATTTCCAACATAGAAATTCTAGTCAAAAAAAGCTAGAAATAACTAAAATAGGTGCCATAAGCTAAGGGAGACCACATAGTTCGACCTAGACCACTAAAGATACATGTCACACACTCATTAATGTCCACAAGAGTCAAGTGATGTGCATAGGATCACTTAATCTCACTTAACTAATAAGAGAAGCAGTTCCAACTCACTTAACTGACCTGAAATAGTAGTTACTAATAATAGTAACGACAAAAATCATTAAATAAGAAATAAATCTCTCACTCAAAGAGGAGGTGCGCATTCCCAAATAATAGATGATTTTTTGCATGGGGTAATTGGAATAAATCATGAATAAATCATGAATAAATCAAGAAAATGAAGACTGAATCGAGAAAATCAAGAACCGTGAGTTGAGTCTTGATCTAAAATTAGTAGTTTTCCCTAAAATCTAGGGATGAGGCACCCTTCTTCTCTATGTGGCCAAATTAGGTGAAATAAAGTGTAAATTAATGTATTAACCAAGATATAGGAGTCTAAGCTAGGTATAAACTAATGTAAGTTAGGGTTATGCTTCAACACCCACGTGGAGGAAGACAAAAGACAAGGAAGTGAAACGCTTCATTTTCCATTTGTAACCAAAATTTTTAGAACGATCGGAATTAAAAGCATTTTAAAATTTTGTATAAGTATAATTTTGAGAGAAGAAGAAAGGGCCTTTCTCCTTTGGCCAATTGTACCAGAGAATATCTCTTTCACTAGAATTAATACAAGGTAGATCAAAGACTCTTTTTTCCGTCAAGACTGGGTTATGTGTTTCTTCTGTTGTTTTTGCATTTCACATCATTTCTCATATGTGTCTTTAATGAATGCTTAGCTGCAATTTAGTACAACTTCTACTGTGGTGGTCATTTTTTTTTAAGTTATCTAATCATTTATAGCTTTTCCTCTGTATTGGCTATCAGTAGGTACAAGACCTGTGAATTGTGTAGATTTCTATATCATATGCTTCATTAAAGTTTTTCTTGATTATCTTCTTCTTCTGTCACAAAGTGAGATTCTTCCCCAATTGATGCCTCACATTGTTCAACAGATCTATATTTTATTTCCCTTCATGTATGGTTTTAAATTTTAACTCAGTTACCAAAAATGGCCTATGATTTCGTTATACTATTAATTTGATTGTGGGATTCTTTCTTGTATAATCTAAAGGTGAAACATCAACCAACGCTTTACAAAAAATTTGTTCCTTTATGATTGTCCCTGTGGCATGACAACCCAACTTAGAACTCGGTCTCTTAGATCAAACCAGCCTCGCTTTAAACCTTTTTGATACCATTCTGAAAACTGCGACTTCCCAGGTCGAACTTGAACGTTCATGGACAAAGATTGAATGGGATATAAATATTCAGGAACAATTAGAAGCTAGTCCCAGACAACTTAGAAACCAACCTTAGCTTCTTTTCCCGGTTGTTTTCTCTAGTTACATGTTTCACACTTTTTGGATGCCTAGACTCGGTACTTTATAGCCTTAAGTACAGACTCTGGAACAACATATTTTTGGCGGCGTTGCTGGGGACAACGATACGAAATCATTTTTCCCTGGGATAACGACATTTGCAAATTTCTACTTTTTTATAGTAAACAAAGAGTGAACACCTTCTAAAGGCCATGTTTTTATTATTCACTTGGTGACTCTACATTAAGTAAGTTGGCATCCGATTGAAGGAACACCAGACAAAATCCAGATGGTAAACAGACCATGCCTATTCCCAATCTCGAAAAAAGTACTAAAATCAAGAGGTTTCGTTAAACCAACTACTGCAGCCTACCATCTTAGACACACACAACCCAAGGCCAAGACCCCACTTGAAGAATTTACTTTGCAAGGATCTCTCTAAAGAAACCCTATCTGAAGAAACAAAGATAGTTGAGGTCGAAACCCTAAACCAAAATTTAGATTTCCCGGAAATTAAATCTGAAACGCATACGACTACCTCCTGTGTAAACGAAGGGGAAAATCCCTCAGTAAAGTTCACATCAATTGATACCCCTATAACCATTCAGTTGGATTTCCCGACCTCACTAAGTCCTGAACATTAAACCATATACTTGGATTCCACACCTACGGGTTCTGCCGTTTACATCTCTTGCAAGTCAGAGGAACCAAGCCCTCGTATCCCATTTCCACATTTTTCAGTCTTCTCATCTCCCAAAGAAGATAAAGATTCGCTATACATATTCCAAAATCATCAGTACAACGTACCGGTTTCCTCTCTGAGAGTATCTATGGCTATGGCAGGAGGAGGAGTGGGAGGCCAAGCACCGCCCCCACCACCCAGAATTTTTGCTAAAGTAGCTGCTAAATATGCCCCTCTGGTCCTCCTGGTACCCCTGCATGACCTGCATGAAAACTATATGAAAAAACTACCTAAGTTTACAGGGGAAGGAGACCTAACCACGACCGAACATATAAATTTCTTTGACCAATTCTCATACATCCTAGGTCTCGAACATGAAGATGTGTATTCACGGTTGTTTGTCCAAACTTTTGAAGGACAAGTGAGAACCTGGTTTTGAAGTCTTCCCGCAAGTTCAATATTATGCTATGATTCTCTAGAAGATACTTGTCTTAGGCAATGGGGCGAAAGGAAGGACCATTTACACTATTTGACTAAGTTTGGATCTTTGAAGAAAAAAAGTTTAGAAACCGTTATGGAATTCATTCAAAGATTTAACAAATTATATAATAAGATCTCAGTCGAGGTTAAACCATCCCAACCTCCAGCCAAGGTAACCTTTGTAGGATCCTTCGAACTCGATTTCACACTTTTAATAAGAGAAAGGAGAGGGGACGATCCTACCCGAATGTAAGATGATGCCATGGAGATTGAGTCAAACATGATGGCTTTCGGTAAACTAAAAAAAAAAATAGAAACAGGAAACAAAGAGACCAAACGCTTTAAAGAATGAGCAGGACCTTCAGGATCAGGGAGGTCCTCAGACAATAAAATAAATGATATGGCTAGGATAATAAAGGAGCTATCAAATAAAATTTCAAGGATGGAGATAGATTAATCCAAAGTAGATCAATTCATTAAGAGGTATTTCAGAAGAAACTCCAATCCTCAAATTCAACAAAGACAGATTAAAAATGAAGACCAAAAAATTCAAACTCCTTTAAAAAATGAAAATTTTATAGGAGGAAATGACTTGCAAGAGTTTGAGGATCTAGAAGAAGACATTAACAATTTGGGTGACGATTGTGTACAACCTCATCTAACCAAGGAACGTTATGAGAGGTCTTTGAACACAGAACAACCGTCAAGTAAAAATAACAACATAAATAATGCAGGTTATTCTGCCTATCAAGGGATGGTTGATACTATAATGGCCGAGCTCCAACACAAGTACAATCTAAGGCCTAAAAATAAATCTACGTCGACTACTCAACCAAAGAAAATCCTGCCAAGAGGCGAAACATATGAGCCCGTTCCGAAAGACACCAAGATACAGAATACCAAAATAAAGGAGGTCGACGCCTAAGATGGGAAAATTAAGGTAGCGGGAATGCAGACATTGGAAACAAAACTAACTGAAAATAAAACAATGCAGACAAATAAGACAGAAAGGAAGAAAACTGAAGCTTCAACTAAAGAAACAGAAAAACTCGTGGAGGGTTTCAGCATGGAAAATGAGATAAACAAGATAAAAATACCAATACCTCTGTTTGAATTGGCAAATAATCCTATGTACCGAAAGCAAATAACCAGAATGATAAATTTTTCAGATTTAGAAAGTCAGTCTGACGTGATAAATTTGGAAGACAATAAGCTTAATATAAATTTTGGCATGCATTTCGAAGGCATCGGGGATACCATCGCCTCTTTATATATCACACTTAACGTGCAATATCATCTGCTAAATACTTTCATGCTAGACCCTGGAGCCTCACATAACGTGATGCCCAAGTCTATTATGGACAGACTAGGCCTCAAAATCACAGGCCATACGAAGACCTGTATTCTTTCGATTCAAGGAGAGTTAAGTGTATGGGCATGATCAAAGATATAGTGGTAAGTCTTGCACATGTGCTGGTAAAAAAACATTCTAATGGATGTAGTTATCGCTGATATACCTCCGAAGTATGGTTTTATCTTATCTAGGTCTTGGAGAGCCAAGCTTGGAGGATCTCTTCAATTAGACATGACCTATGCCATGATTCCCATTTTTGGTAGACAATTCACTTGGCTATACACAGAGACACAGTTAACATATACAGTAAGTGATCCACATAATCCTAATAATTATCCTGTTTATGTCGATGATCAAGACCTGGGTAATTTTATTTTATCTTTAGATGATGGTGCAAATGATTGTACAAAAGAAAATTTATAGAGGAAAATAAGGAAAAAAAGATAGAGGAAAATGTGTATGACTCTGGGATTTGGAAAATGTTCTTTGATGGCGCTTCATCATGTGAGGGAGAAGGTGCAAGAGTACTCTTTGTAGCACTTGAAAATGAATTTATCATCCCTTTTTCTTATAGAATGCAGTGGGACATAGACTACACAAATACTGTATGTGAGTACGAAGCCTTAGTCTTGGGACTAGAAGATGCCAGGAAGATGACTAAAAGAACTTGGAAGTCTATGGAGATGCATAGTTTATTGTGAAACAGATAAATCGGCAGTACCAGGCTAAACACCTAAGATTAAGATCTTACAGAAATTGCGTCTGGGATCTAATAGAAAACGTTTTCTCATCATTAAATGTTCATTTCATTCCACGTACAGAAAACCTAAAAGTTGATTCATTAGCCAAATCAACCTCAATTTTCTCACCTCATACAACTTTCAAAATGAAGTATCATATAGAGGTGAGGCATAGACCCTTCATACCGAATAATATACAACACTGGTAGGTCTTCGAAGATGACGAACATATCAAAAAATTCCTCGAAATGGTAGATGATTTCGTTGAAACTCACATTGGCCAAGAAAACCAAAACGACCATACTTGGATTATGCAAGAAGGAGAGGGTCCTCAAGAGTTCCAAGAAAAGATTGTGAATCATCACATGTTAGTTTTAAAAAACAATTAGATTCTTAAAGGATTAATCCCTCTAGAAAGATTGTTTGACCAAAATGACATGCCCCTAAAATCTACTTTACAACCTCAACCAAAAGAAGTTGAATATTGTGACATAGGGACTAAAGAGGATCCTATAATAGTAAAGATATCAAAATATCTTCCCCCTGAGATGAAAGGGAAGTATGCAGGTTTACTCCAGTAGTATAAAGACATGTTCGCTTGGTCTTACGATGAGCTAAGAACTTATGACACCACGGTGATCGAACACAAAATGCCTTTGAAGCTCGGTGTTAAACCTTTCAGACAGAAACTCAAGCAAATCAATCCCATTTTATTACCCATGTTCGAAAAGGAAGTTAAAAATATTTTGGACGCAAAACTAGTTGTGCCACTGAGATACATTGACTGGGTAGCTAACCTGGTCCCGGTTAGGAAGAAGAGTGGAGATACCAGACTATGTGTATAGATAACAGATCTATATTTTCTTTCGCTTCATGTATGGTTTTAAATTTTAACTCAGTTATGGAAAATGACTTATGATTTCGTTATACTATTAATTCGATTGTGGGATTCTTTCTTGTATAATCTAAAGTTGAAACAACAACCAACGCTTTACAAAAAAATTGTTCCTTTATGACTGTCCCTGTGACACATAGCCCAACTTAGAACCCGGTCTCTCAGATCAAACCAACCTCACTTTAAACCTTTTCGATACCATTATGAAAACTGCTACTACCCGGGACGAACTTGAACGTTCATGGGAAGCCATTGAACGAGATATAAATATTCAGGAACAGTTAGAAGCTAGACCCAGACAACTTAGAAACCATCCTTAGCTTCTTTTCCCAGTTGTTTTCTCTAGTTACATATTTCACACTTTTTGGATGCCTAGACTCAATACTTTATAGCCTTAAGTACAGACTCTGGAACAACAAAACCTGTGAGCTTCTACAAATACCAATTGATCAGGTAGCATCAAGTAGGTTGATAATATCCATGCAGGTATGAATTTGATTTCTTCCAATGTTGAAGGGAATTGAGGTAACAATTCCCTCAATTGATTTTTCAAGATTTAAATTGATATGCAATGGCCAAAGGCCTAGAGTATGTAAATGTTTTTTATTCTAGAAACATTTAGATAAAATTTAGTTGCATATTGTGTTATGATTGGTTATGATAACATAACTAGGTAAAAGCATGAGACATACTCCTGCTATAGCAATGAATACCCATAGGGATAGTCATGTGTGATACCATGATATGGTTGGATAAAGAAGGACTATAATGTTATGTGAGTTCTCAATGGATTCTCCTGTATAGACGATGCTTGGACTGCAACTGTTTTGCTGACACTGAAGAGAACTTAGGAATTATGTTTCCTTGTGTTGTCTATGGGTTGAAGATGAGGGTATCCAAATATTTGGGCAATATTGGGAAGAGTTCGGATGATGTGTTGAGGCATTGGCCAGACCTTCCAACTCACCATGGTGGAATGCATGACATAGTTATGTGGTATTATGTAGTCAATATAGGGATGCATTGTGTAGATGTGGCAATGGGTATTGACACATTGATTGTTATTTTATTAGTAAGTATTTGTTGCATTATGAAAATTTTGTGGTGCTAAAAATGCATAATGATGGATAGTTGCATTATATTTAATATGAATACTAATTGAAGGTGATTGAATTTTTGTTTGTCACAATTCCGAGATCACCTTTTGGAGCTGTTGAAAATGTTACAAGTGATATTAAATGAATTATTGAATGTGTTTTGGTGAATACATGTATATAATATATGGCATAGAAATGATTATGCTAACAACTTAAATGATGTGATTATTTCTAACTCGTGAAGTTGAGAACACTTGAGGAGCTATTAGATATTGCAACATGAAAGTTGCATGTTAAAGTTGCTACATAATGATAAATTACAGAAAATCTATGCTGACGGGACAAAGTAATAACAAAAATTCTGGATAGAAGAAAGAAAAGATTTGTTGATAATACATGTGTAGATAATGATGGGTTAATTCCATTCAATAGTTGAATTCCCTTTAATGTCAAGAATTGATGGAAGTAATTGAATTGTAGTTACAAAAAATTATGAGATCACTTGTTGCCATGGATATATATATTGTACATGAGATACTGAAAATTCGTTTAGGTGAGTATAAATTGTGAAAATTATAGGTAGGATGGTATTGGATATGGTAGTAATGTAATCCCATAAGGAATAATGACCTCTACTGTTGAAAGAGCCAAACATTATGAACAAAAGATCATGCTTGGAAAATTTTGTTTTGTTGTATAAAACAAATTTGACATTTATGATTGAAATTTGTTATAATGATATCTCATGATGATTATATGTTTGTAATAAAAATTGTATGTTGGCTATGGAAGATGGAAGCTCGAGAAAAATATCACTAGAAGAAAATTGAGCTCAATGATGAAGGCATATAATGAAGAAAGTCCAATGGACTTGTTGCAACTGGATTTCTTGGAGCCACAACTATGGAACTTCCTGGCCGAGTGCACTGGAGCCCTAGAGAGAAGTGGAAAAACCCATCAGACTGCATGGTAGAGAAAGGGGTTCACTTCTTTGGGTTCTTAAGGATGATAGGGAAGGAGAGCTTGTCTGTTGGAACTGCTGCCAGGAATATAAATTCTAAAGATCATTATGCATGTTTTGGACTGGAGTGCCTATGTATGCATGTTTTATTTTAGGCCAGAGTGCCTATGTATATAAGCATTTGGTTGGAATTCATATGTGGATTAAAGGCCATAGAACCTAGCTTTGTAATATTATTATCAATGGTACGATGTTGTTCACTGAGGACAGTGCCAAAATGAGGGGAGGGGGATGTAACACCCCAGTTTTGATGCCTCTGAACTAGAATTTATTATGTAAATGTGACTTAGGTTGGTCAGCCGATAAAGTTGGAAAGGGGTTAGAGTGCCTAGAAATTTAATACACACACACACACACACACACACACACACACATATATATATATATTAATAAAATACATCGTTGGTTGGAAGAACGACAAGGGAAAGATATAGGGGGCTATGATTACACAAGAAAGGGGGATAAAGAGGAAAAGTATTTTTATTATATTTTGTTTTCCCATTTTGGTTTTAATTGAGAAAATTGGTTACATGAGCTTCTAGGGGAGGCCATGTGGTTCTTGGTTTTTGAAATTATACATAGACCCTACTTGTGGGATATTTTGGGGGTGGTTCTTTGTTCTTCTCCATTTTTTTACTCTTACACTCTTTCCTTGGGATTCTTCCTCATTCACTCTTTCTAATTTGTGTTCTCTTGGTTGGAGCATGGAAACGAATGGTTGGAGGAGGAGATTCATTGAGAGATGGATGTGAAGAATTACTGATCATTCCAGGTTTAAATGGATGTCTATGAGAATGAGATTGGTGGTAGTTATGAAATAACTATCACAACTGAGAATCCTTAGAGTTTCCAGCATGGATATTGTAACATACCCAGCCACCCATAGGTCTAGCATGCTACCTCAAGACCCACTTCTAAACTAATTTTTAATTCTGATAAATTTTTAATTAATAAAGAAGCATGAAATATTCACATACAGAGATCAAGATTCATTCTACAACATAAAAGAAATGAACCATATGTCATGCACAACAATAACCAGAAAGAATGCATATTATAGATACAAATTTCATAGATAAATAAATACGCAGTGGAAATAAATATACAGGTAAATGAAACCATGAAATAGAGCACTTATTGAATGAATCATCAATTGATTACAGACCAAGGATGTTCCACCCAAATGTAGACAATGTTGTTCCAAGCGTCAAAAACAATGTCACCCCCAAGCCAGGGATATGAATCCACAAAGATGGTTCTAGAGTGTCACTCATCTTCCCAAAACAATCAAAATGCAATATCTCACAGGCTTCTCAGCACACACATAAATCCAAAGTACACCATCTCTCTTCTACCCAGCCTGCATGTTGGGTATGCGTTATATTCTTTGCATGTGTGTGTGGGGGCACATCAGATTCGACAACTGTGTCTGACGATCCCTCGTAGTAGTGGTCTTTTCATGTCATGTGTTCCAGGCTCTTTCCTAGGGGGGGCAGGTATTTCCCCCCCTGGTTATGCGCAACATTCGGGGCAGCGCCCCGAAATTTGTTTTTGGGTGATTTTTTCTATTTTTAGCGGTTTACTAAAAATAATCTCAATTTTAGGGATTAGGGTTTTGGTATCTACATAATACCTAAAAAAATTGTATATATTGTATAGTAAATGGTGAAATTCGATATAATGAATATAAGAAAGGTTTTCCCAATTGAGGGTTTCCGGTATAAATCTCTGTGTACTATGTGAATGAGCCATTGATTAAATTCTATTTTTCTTAAGAATCTACATGCATTGATTTACTTCATAGGTTTAAAACTTACACTGTACAACCAAAGAGAATGGACCTCTTTCTCTGCCACGCAGTCCCTCAGGTTCTCCACCTCCTTCCAGGGATCCAGTGCATCTAGTCAAGGATCTCCATGTTAGGACTCTCAGGATTCACAGTTGTGGGTAAAAATTAATGCATTCCAATGCATCTCAAACATGCAGGCATTAATTCATAGCTGGAATACACCAACAATCATTACTTCCAACTGAACCATGGCTCCTCTCCACAATTCGTTTTTCTCTCCCAAGCCAAGATCAAAATGAATGAAGAATGAAGAGTGGGTGAAATAATGAATGGAGAGAGAAAATAATTAAAGGTGTGAACAATGAACAATGAGTGAGTGACTGAATGAGTGAACCCCCAAATATACCAAATATGCATTTATATAATTCTTGGAATTAGAGAACTGCATGCCCTTCCCCCAATAAGCTCATGTAACTGATATTATCCATTAAAACAAAAATGGGTAGATAAAAATATAAAATAAACACTTAGCCCCTCAATCCCCCTCTCGTATGGAATCATAGCCCCCGATTACTCTTGTCCTTATCCATCTAGAAGCAAGTGATGTATTTATTATTAAGAATGATCAAAACATTACATTTCCTAAGCACACTGGCCTCTTTTAATTGTTTGGTAACTTTGGCCTTTCATAAATTTAAAAATTGCATTATTTAATATGGGGCTCAAAACCGAGGTATTACATTCCCCTCCCCCTTATTTTGGCCCTATCCTCAATGCATATACAAAACATAAATCAAAATTTCAAATTTATTCAAAATGTTGAGGGTACTCTACCCACGTGGCATATTCATGCTCCCAAGTAGCATATTTAGGACTATATTAGGTCCACTAGAATTTTACCATCTCTATAACTCGATTCCGGAGAATTTTGAATTTTTTGTCCAATATTCGCATTGGATGGACCTGAAAGTCTCCCTTTGTCTCTACTTTAATCAAGTGCCAATCAATATCATGGTTAGGATCATGTACATATTTTTTTAGCAAAAAGACATGAAATACATTATGCACATTCATGGAAGCAGACAATGCAAGCATGTATGCAACTGCCTCTATTCTATCCAATATCTCAAATGGACCACATAATCTAGCTGCTAGCTTTGTACAAATACCCAACTTCAAAGAGATTTTCTTGGGATTCACTTTTAAAAACACGTGCTCCCCCACTTTAAATTCTCTAATTGTCTTGTTCTTATCTGCATAAATTTTCTTTTTATCTTGAGTTGCCTTTAAATTATACTTAATTCTAACCATCTGGCCTTCCATATCCTTAAGCAATTCTATCCAAAGTACCATTCTATCTGTTGGGTTTTCCGAACTCACTAGATTGTTGCATTCCATACCATATAGAGCTTCAAATGGGCTCATTTTCAATGAATCTTGATACCCATTATTATAGGCAAACTCAACCAAGTGCAAGTAATATTCCCACTTAGATGTCTTATCCATCACATACATTATCAACATGTCTTCAATTACTTGGTTGAATCTTTATGTCTTCCCATCTGACTATGGATGGTGTGTTGTGCTAAAGTTCAGATTTGTGCCAAATACTTTAAACAACCCCCTCCAAAAATTTGAAGTAAACTTTGTATATCTATCTGAAACAATTTCCTTAGGTATCGCATGAAACCTATAAATCTCCCTCATGTAAATTTATGCAATATTAGTTGCGGTATGATTAGTTTTTACAGGAACAAAATGAGCATCATTTGTCAATTTATCAACCACTACCATCATTGAATCATGTTTTCTTGATCTCCTGGGAAATTTAGTTATAAAATCAATGGTTACAACTTCTTATTTTTTCTCTGGAATTGGTAATGGTTCTAGCAACCTCGTTGAGTGACTATGCTTATCCTTCACTCTCTAACATTCCATACATATGGAAATGTAATTAGCAACATCTTTATTCATTCCTGGCCAGAAGAATTGGCTTCTTACTTCTACATTTTTTTTCTGGTAACTGAGATGTCCAACATACGGAACATTATGCATTTATTTTAATACCAAATTCCTAAGTTCTCTGAAACTAGGAACATAAATTCTATTTTTATGCATAAGTAATCCTTCTTGCTTCATCTCATATTCTTTAGTTTTATGTTGTACATTTTCTTGTTGTAATTTTTCTTTTACCTATAGGTAATGTTGATCTATAACAACAACATATACAATTATGCTCTTTAAAATTGATTGATGCATACTAATGACTGTAGTATGCATGAGATGTACTATTATACTAAGTGCATCAAAAAAATTATTTTATTTTCCTTTCATATGCTTGATGTCAAAATCATATTCACTTAAACATTCCAACCATCTCGTTTTCCTAGCATTCAAAGTTGGTTGTTCAAAAATATATTTTAGACCACTATGGTTTGTTCTTAATTCAAATATCTTCCCCATGAGATAATGCCTCCACATATTCAATGCATGAAAAATGGAAACAAGTTCCAAGTCATGTGTGGCATAGTTCCTCTCATGTTCTTTAAGCTTTATGGACTCATAACCAACGACATGTCCATTTTGAGTGAGGACTCCACCAAGTCCTTCCTTTCATGCATCTATACATACCACACAACTTTTATTTGGGTCAACGATCTTTAAAATAGGTGCACTAGTAAATAATTATTTCAACAAATTAAAGTTCTCTTCACACTCAGTTGTCCATTCAAATTTAATTCCCTTCTTTTGCAAAGAAGTGTCAGGATGAGAAATCTTAGAGAACCTTGCTATAAATATTCTATAGTAACCAGATAATCCCATAAAATATATTACTTATGAAATATTCTTGGGTGTTTTCCATCCTCTAATAGCTTCAATATTCTATGGATATAATGTTATACCTTGTTCTGAAATAATGTGTCCCAAGTAATGGATCTGTTCTTCGTAAAAACAACACTTATTAATCTTGCCATACAACTGATGTTCCCTCGACACTTGCAGTACCAATCTTATGTGATGTTTATGATCCTCCTCTGACTTAGAATATACAAGTATGTCATCCAGGAATACTATGACAAACTTGTCCAAATAATTTCTGAATATGCCATTCATTAGGAACATAAAGACACCTGGTGGATTGAATAGTCCAAATGGCACCACTACAAATTCATAATTGCCATACCTGGTTCTAAAGGTTGTCTTATGGATGTATTCTTCTTTAATTCTTACCTGATGGTATCCTGATATCAATTCTATCTTTGAAAATATGTTTTCCCCTCTTAATCGATCAAAGAGGTCATCAATTTTGGGTAGAGGATATTTTTTCTTTACATTGTCTTTATTCAGTTTTCAAAATTCCATACACAACCTCAATGTTTCATCATTATTTTTGAAAAAGAGTATTGGTGCTCCCCAAGGTGAAAAACTTGGATGTATGTGCCCTTTCTTCAACAATTCTTCCAACTACATTTGTAATTATTTTAATTCTGGTGTACTCATTATGTGAGGTGTCTTTGATACTGAGGCAGCTCCTGAAACAAAATCAATAGAGAAATCTATCTCCCTCTTTGGTGGAAACGCTGGTATTTCTTGGAATACATCTTCAAATTCTTGTAGTACCGAAAATTCTTCAAGGGTTGGCCCCTTTGTCTTTTCTGTCTCCTCCACGTGTGTTGCATACAATGGACATATTTTTCTA
This sequence comes from Picea engelmannii, assembly GCA_009831015.1. Classification (NCBI taxonomy): domain Eukaryota; kingdom Viridiplantae; phylum Streptophyta; class Pinopsida; order Pinales; family Pinaceae; genus Picea; species Picea engelmannii. Next base: position 569,407 of record ML792260.1, on the reverse strand, counting down.
AAAAATATTTTCAACTGTAAGGCTGAAATATCTCTTATGGAAATGGACCTTGGAACTCCTATTATAGTGCTCTGTTTCTCTTCTTCATCAAGACATGTAAATTTCTTTCTATGAAAATCTAGGACAACACGATCCTTGCCCAACCAATCCATTCCAATTAGAATATCATAAGACCCCAATGGTATAATATTTAGATCAACATTAGTATTCACACAATTAATACTTATGGAACAACCTCTGACCATATCATGGATTGTCCTTTTGGTTCCAGTGGCTAGCTGAACCAAACTTGATTTTTCAAGATTACTTTTCTCCAAATGTAATCTATCCACTATTTTAGGATCAATGTAACAATGACTTTCTCTTGAATCAATTAAAATAACAAAAGGTTGATTAATGATCTTACCTTCCACCTAGATCATATTGGATTGGTACTATGATTTTCGATCATCTAAGGCTACATATATTCTCCCCATGTCTTCTACTATTGTAGCCTCTTGGATGTTGTGCATGATCTTCACTTTGTCTTTTTAGTGAGGGAAATCCTTGTACAAGTGATCTTCTTTGCATCCCCAACATTGATTTGGTGGTCTTCCCCTTTTTACCAAGGATTCTTCTCTCTTGGATTCATCCCTAATAGGCTGGTATGGCTTATTTTTATTTGGGTTATTTATATTGAAAGGAGGTTTGAATCCTTTCTTTCTCTTCTTAGACTTCTCCTTCTTCTTATCCTTCCAATATTTCTGCAAATATTCTCTACCCTTTCCTTTCGCAGATAGGTACTTATCCTTCCTAACGGTCTCACTCAAAGTCTTGGTATCATCATATTGAATCTTATCTTTATAAAAGGATGGCAATCCACTCAAAAACCTCTGAATTTTCACCTTATCATATTTTATAAACCCCACATAATTTAGTATCCCCAAGAACTTATTTCCATACTCTTCCATGGTCATGCTTCCCATAGTGAGTTCAAAGAACTCATGGAGTTTCTTGTCATAGAAGTGTTCTGAAAGGCACTCCTTCTGAAAATATTTCTTGAACTGCTTCCAAGTGATCCTACTCATTAATGTTCTCAACTTGCTTCATTTGAGCCCACCACATAGCATCTCTCCCATGTAAATGGTATGTGTAAATTGTAGCTTCTAGGTTTGATGAGTAGTTATGCAATTAAAAATACCTCCTAAGTCCAACCAACCATTCTTCATCATCATCTTCCCTTTCTATTTCACCATCAAAGGATGGTGGCTTAAGCTTCCTCATATCTCCTTGCAAACTGTCCAATTCATGTTGTCTTCTTTGGTACCTAAAAGGAGACACCTCTGGACTACTTATGGAATATTCAAATGCATAAAATTTCCTTGTTGAGTAAGGAGGTGAGTGATGTCTATAAGTTCTTCTAGCACTTATTGAATAACCAACTCTTCTATAGTTATCTCTTCTTTCATGATATCTTCCCTCTTCCTCCTATCTTGAGTTTGATCCATTATTTGTTTGACTCTGAAACTGATTAAGATTTGAATTACTTTATCATTTATCTAGATTTGTTATCTCATCAACATCTCATTGTCTTGTTTGTAACTCTACACTTCTATTTTCAGGGTTCTCATAGTCTTTAATAAGGTTTATTTCTCCCCTCTACTCCTGTTCCCATTTGATTTTGTCTCTTCATTACCAACACTGATAATTTTCCCTTTGGCCTATTTATCATGGCTATAATATCTCTCTCCATCTTCCATTTCTTGAATATTCATTCTTATACTGAACTGATATGTTTATACCCCCTAATTCTGCAACAAGCAACCATTTTGTTAGAATTATGCATATTATAAAAAAAATCCAAACAATGCTACGTGTTTTTTTCCTACTCAATTCATGAAGAAAATATATTATCATTCTCCAAATTATAACCATTCAATGTTATTCTCCTCTGAATCATATTTCCATCGACTGTACTCTTGCCCCAATCTGATATCTGAAATGAAAGTTATGGCTTCCCCCAAAAAGGTCACTTTCACCCCTTTTTTTGTTTTGCAACAAGATATTGTCAAATTAATCCATAACCCATTTAAATTGGTATATAATTTGAATTTTTCACATGCTCTTCCTTCAATCCACTTTCCTTATGACCAGGGCTTTAAACCATGGGCTCAACTACTCTAAGAGACATTCCTTTAGCGATTTTCCCTTATTTCTACATAGGAGCTTGTTTGAAAAATGTCCAAGGGCTTGGTTAGTTCTAGGCCCTTTGTGCCTCAAGCCATTTACCTTATCATGAGACTGGCGTTGGAACCAAGTCCTCCAAACTTATTCCTTTAGGCTACTATCTCTTTTCAAATTCCAACTCTCTCGGAGTAAACTTCATCGAAACACTTATATTAACTCCACTTGTAGATCAGACAATTGAGATTTAATCTCCCATCAACTAGACGATCTTAGCTCATGTTGAGGCTTCAAAGAGATCAACGATCATGAATTAATCTGATGTTGAGATGGACGACCTTAATCAATTCGATACTTTGATGCTATGGGACTTTGGAACATTACAAACTCCATGTCACTCAACTCCCCCTGAGTGATACCCACTAAATCTCTTACCCTATCCTTCCATTGTTAAATCAGATGGTCATGAGAACTCCTAGAGGGTCTTATATCAACGAAACATGTGAATTATGTACTCCGATACTTCAAGACATTACAACTCTCAATTTTTTCAACTTCCCTAGAGTGATACCTGCTAAAGCGATCATAAAATGACGATGACCACTTATCGTCGGTTAATGCTTCCACTTATGCTATCCTTCCACTATTTAATCCAACGACCATGACTTAATAGAGAATTGAGATGGACGATCCTTATTCATTTTAGGACTTCGGCGCTCCGAGACTATGGGACATTACAAGTCTCGAGTCTTTCAACTCCCCTAGAGTGATACCTTCTGAAGTGCTTATGCCATCCTTCCATTGCTTGATCTAACGGTTGAGAAAAGTCTTGAAGGAATCTTAGATCGACAGTGTGCATGAATTCGTGACTTTAGCCTTCGGTACTTTCACTGGTAGAGATGCTATACATTCTCGAAGGCCATAATCCTCAAGATGACATGGCATGCTAATGTCACCTATGGTGATGTGTACCATTTTTACGTGCACCATGTGTCACTAAAAAATGAACAGGTTGGGGTCCACAAGGTATTGAATTAAAGTGACACATGGTCCCACATGACACCCCTACCATGTGGCATAAGACACATCATCAACCCAACATATGGTCCACATTCTTTTCTCCAGATCTGACGACCTGCTTTCTCTCGAATTCTTCCCTCGATATAACAATAGATGACATTTCGGGACTTTGGGCCTCTGGGACTCCGGTTTAAAACTCTCAAGTTGTTCAATTTTCCTTGGAGTTACACCTACCAAAGCAGTCATAAAGTGTCGATGACCTCTTACCATCGGTTATCACCCCCACTTACTCTATCCTTCCATAATTTCTAGATTCAATGGTTAATATTACTCTCGAAGTCCTTCCCTCGATCTAACGATCGACAAGAATTTAGGACTTTGGCGCTCTGGGACTCCAAGTTATAGTACTTCTAAAATTTTTCAATTCACCCATATTCAAACTTCCCAAAGTGGTCAATGTCATATGAACCTGACCAATGACTGATATTTCACCTGATCCTCTTATCATATTGGATGACTAGCAGGACTTCTCGACTTTAGCATTTTTTTTATGGTTCTTCCCTATCTCCCATAATCGTCGAAGAGATGAAGTTCTAGAGTATCCAGAGTATATTATAGTTGGGACTTAGTCCCATCAACCCCTAGTTTCACCTCTATTCGATGGCCCTCATTCACCTGAATTTCAATCTAATGATCCAGAACTCCCTGATTCAACAGTTGTGATTGCTTCTGAATTTCAATAGGGAATGGTTAAGATTCTATGATCCTTTACAAAGGATCCCTGTCCTGCATGACGCTCTAGCGTTAGGAACCAAATATCAATATAGCATAGAAAAACATCAGAATAAGTACTCAACGCCTTGAAAAAGAGATAAATTCAGATAATAATCCTCTTCGAGGAGCCAACCTCCTTATGCCCACATAAATGTCCAAATACAATATGATTCCAAATGAAAATGTCTCCTTGGTATATATAGGAGACTAGGAGATATAATTACAGCTAATGGACTAAAGCCGACATAAATAAAATAACATTACTAACGTAGTATGCCCCAATTAAGGGGCAATGAGACACTATTTAGGGCTTAACATTCCCCTCCCCTTGAGACAAGTTTTGTTTGTAGCTCTTAAGTAACTTGGGATGCTTCTGTATAAAAGACTCATCTTCCCAAGTGGAATGTTTAGCCGGTAGTTTCCTCCATTTAATGAGATACTCTGAAATGGATCTATTCCTCAGATGGAAAATTCTTATGTCAGTGATGGCTTCAGGATCCAATATGATTTTTCCTTCCTCGTCAAGTTCTGGAAATATAGTTTGAATTGGGATCTTTTCACCTATAACCTTATTTAAGCATGACACATGGAAAACTAGGTGTACTCGTGAAGACGCAGGAAACTCCAATTTGTATTCCATAATACCAATCTTTTGCAACACCCTATAAGGGCCATAGTAATTTGGTGATAATTTATTATCCTTCTTGGATTTCTTGAGGGACATATGTTTGTATGGTTTTAGTCTTAAAAACACCCAATCCCCTACTTCAAAACTTCTTTCACTACGATGTTGATTTGCTTGTTGTTTCATGTGATTTTGTGCCATGATCAAGTTGTCCTTTAATATTTGAAGAACTTGTTGTTGATGCTCGATGTGATCTTCCACTGCTTGAACCTTATATTTTTCTTTTAGAGAAGAAGTGATGGAAGGAGGGTGGTATCCATAGAGTGCCATAAATGGTGTCATTTTTGTTGCAGTATGAAAGGAAGTGTTATACCACCATTCTGCCAAGGGTAACCATTTGAACCATTGTGTTTTCTTATTAGAGACAAAGAAATGAAGGTAGTCTTCCAGACATTTGTTCACTATCTCAATTTGTCCATCATATTGAGGATGATAGGATGAGCTATGAGCCAATTGAGTACCCAAACAAGAAAATAATTCTTTCCAAAAATGTCCAATGAAGATGGGATCTCTGTCACTTATAATAATAATTGGGCTACCATGTAGCTCTTGAACCATTTCCATGAATGTGGTGGAAATTGTACTGGCTTCGAAGGGTTGAGAGAGTGCACAAAAGTTTGTGTACTTGGTCAGTCTATAAACAATCACCATGATGGCACTCTTTCCTTCAGACTTCGGTAACCCTGTGATGAAATCCATGGAAACCTCCTCCCAATGCTAACGTGGGATGGCTAATGGTTGTAAAAGACCTGGGGTCTTAATTGTTTCCACCTTATTTTGTTGGAAAACCAAACATTTTTCCACAAACCTTTGAAAATAAGTTTTAAGGCCATCCCAAAAAAATTCCTTCTTGACCCTCTGGTATGTTTTCAAAAATCCTGAGTGCTCTCCTATTGGAGAGGTGTGTGATTCCAATAGTAGCTTTTTCTTGAGTTGGGAGTTATTACATAAATATAAGTGATCTTTGTACCATAGTGAATCATTTTTCCATGTAAATGTATCTAATGCAATAGAATCCTGCTGCAACCTTTGAATTGAGAGTCCACACTTTTTCATCATTCTTCCATTCATCCCTTGCTTCTATTATCCAATTAGGTTGGATGATTGAGATAAAACAGTGAAAGGCCTCAACATCTTCATCATTTCTTGAGAGTGCATCTACCACAACATTTTTCTTCCCTTTTTTATAGATGATTTCAAAATCATAACCCAATATCTTGGTTACCCATTTTTGTTGTTCTTCTGAAGATAGTCTATGTTCCAAGAAATATTTAAGACTATCATGATCTGTTTTGACCTTGAAGTGAGAACCTATTAGGTAAGGACGTCATTTTTTAAATGCATATAGTATTTCCATCATTTCCTTCTCATAAATGGATTTTTGTAAGTCCTTTCCCTTGAGTGGTTGGCTTTCAAAACCCAGGGGCCTTCTTTCTTGCATTAAGACAACACCAATTCCATTTCCCAAGGCATCACATTCCACAGTAAAGGTTTTTGTGAAATATGGAGTGGTCAAGACTGTTGGACATACCTACCACACTTAGAGGAGGGGTGAATGAGTGTGGGGCTCTTTTTCCCAAAGGCTTCCCTCTTTACAAAAAATCCTTAGTTAACATTCAACATTTATACATTACCCATTGCTATCATTTATAACTAGTTAGATGAAAATAGATATCAGAAACATATATCAGCAATATATCATCATCAAGTCATCACTACAAGGAACACAAAGAACACAAAATGTATGTACATTTTTTCTTTTTATTATGGACAACAATCCGGGGTTTATCAACAACAAATGAATAGAGTACAACTCTACAAGAGCACCATCTCCATAATGCAAGACTCGGCTTACACCCTCAGCACCATCTGAGATGAGGAAACAATCCTCAATAGATATCAATCTGTCAATAAGTATGCGACTTGTCAATAGTTCAGCCAACATGTGCACGCGCCCTAGCTCACTAAAGCTCGTGTATGCATGCAGTCAGTGTATACAACAAACCACGTATACCTTCAGAGATGTTAGGGTTTGTCCTTCAATATCAACTTAGATTCTTTGCAATCAATATATCATTCTCTTATGTCTCTCACTGTCTAATTTGACCACCAGCCAGTCAAAACATCTCCAAGCTCTCCAATAGCTTTCTCATGCTCCACAATAAATCAATATGAATGTTATATCAAACATGTATAAACAACTCATAGCAATCATGTCACAACTAAATCACAAGAGTATTGATCACTCCATCAACCAAATCATCCAAACTAAACCATATCATAGAATCCATACCAATAATTCCCTAAGCATTCACAACACATCAAACAATAGTATCCATGAAGACTATAATGTAACCATACCACTATCTCAGTGATAGATCTAAGCCCATATAATGCATATCTGGAACCTGCTTCATCCTCCAAGAGAGTGGCACCAACTCAAACACAAGTCTTCATCATTCTATCTACCATACGTGCCATGTCCTCATACAGCCCATGTGTGCATGCGCCCTAGACCATTACAACCCATCTATACCTCAGAAACTAGGGTTTCTGAAGCTCCAAGACTTTTGTTGTCAAAATATTCGATAGTGCCAAAACTTTGATGTGTCCATGAGATCATCCTCTCTCTTTCTTCCTTAGAATAGATCTTCAATCATGATCAAGGGATCCACACCAATAAGAATCTCTCCATCAATACTCCAAAATATATTCTCACAAGAAGCTCTCCATTGATCCACACAAAGGATTATCTACAAGACACCATAGCTATATTATTTATACTTTCACCCTCTAGGTTACTTAACCCATTTATAGGTCACTTAACCCATTTTCCTTATTTTAGGGTTAACCACTTTCCATAAATAGAAAGTTCTCCAATAATTATCATTTAAATATTCCTTCTTGATTTTGTCACCTTATTTTATCATTTAAATAATATTTCTTGATTTTGTCACTTCTCTTTATTATTTAAATAATGATTTCTTCTTTTAGGTCACTTTGACTTCTTTGACCTTGGGGGCTTCAAGTCTTCATATGGGGGTCCTCCAACTTCATAAGGCCATAACTCTCAAACCATGAGGAGTTATGTGACATTCCCCATACCATCGGAAATGGCATGAGAAGCACTATCCATCTAGGATAGTTTCACCAACAAATTCATTGATATTCATCTCATTACTTCACATACAAGCATGGGTCCTCTAACCACAACTCAACCACAAAGCGTCTTCCTATGGGGTATTTCACCATAAGGGGACCACTTTGGAGTTCATCCAATTGTGCACCTTATCAATCATGATAAGACAATAATGAGTCATATTTTCATCAACCAAACTATGCATCATCATGTATCAATGACAACTCATTGATCCATCTTCATCTATGCATCATATCAATGATCCATATTTATCAATTGGTTTCCACTTTGACATCTATCATTTTCATCAAGGACAATATAAATACATTGTTCATCAATCATCAATCAATCAATTACTTGGCATCAATCAATAACATCAATCAATCAAACCATTTGCATCAATGACACATGATCCAACAATCTCCCAAGTAATCAAACCATTAGCATCAATGACAACATGATCCAACAATCTCCCCCTTTGGCATTGATGGCAATACCAACATTGATGTCAACACCAATTACCAATTGTTGATGTCAACATGTAGATAAGTCATGATCTACATCAATAGTCAATGTGACTATCTCTCCACATCAATCTCTCCCCACCAATAGACATCAATCACATCAATGTGATTATCTCTCCCCTTTGACATCAATTACAAAGTGACATTCTCCTCTTGGGGATGCTCCCCCTGCTTGAACTTTCCTTGGAGCTTCTCCCCCTATTTGAGTGCCTTTGATCTTCCTCTGAAGAATCTCTCCCCTTTTTAACAAGGGATATCACTCTGATGTAATGATGAAAATACATCAAACATACTCCCCCTATGACCATTGCTCCTCCTGGAATTATGCTTCTGTGCTTTTTCTTCAAATATAGGGCTCTTTTCTAGGTATGCATCTGATAAATATCTCCTCCTAGAGTCATGGGAAGAACAATGACTCCCCCTAAGGGTATCTCTCCCCCTATCTTGTATGCAAGATTAACAATATGATACCATATGATGATCCTTGGACCTGTTCATGCATCAAACTTGTTCCATACCATGCATCATGAATGTTAATAATAAAAATAAAGAATCATGAGCAATATATCAACCAAGTACATCATGTACCAAAATGTGCCCACAATGCACAACACCCATGTACATCAACCATGTTAGATATCATCCATGGAATGTATCAACCATATGCCTCTATCAATATGCCAACATGTGCATCTACCAATATGCCAACCATGTGCATCCACCAATATGCCAACCACGTGCATCTACCAATATGCCAAACAAATACCATCTATGAGTGTACCATCATGTATCATCACTTGCACCAAGCAAGTATATCAACCATGCATCAACAAGCTAGGACTCCCCAATGATGTACAACATGACTATCAACTCAACTCACCAACTACATGTCTCAATGTGTAGCCCAACCACATGAAAAATGCATGCACCATGATAACCAACATATGATTCCAATAATACATCATAAGATATATCAATGAAACTCAAATATGTACCAACTATGTACCCCTGTAGATTATTTTACATAATCCAATAGATGAGCATTTGATCAACATTAATCCATACTCATGGGTTAGTGCCATGCAGCCAAGATTTATTTTATATCATAACCTTGCGAGATCTAACTTAGAACCATGAAAACCTGCAACAAACAGTGTGAGAATCTGCAATACACAATGTCAGAACCTACAACACAGACTTATACCATCACATCAAGTTGTAACCCATGAGCATTGCCTTTTTCCCAAGGATTTACCACATATACGTGGCTTGTTGCACAACAGAGAGCATGTGTACGCGACCTACGCAAGGTCAGCCAACGTATGTATGTGACTGTCACCACTGCCACCCCTGTATTCCTCAGTAGATGTCTTACTTAAGCTTCCCTTTAGTCTTTCATTATGTTCTGGCTTCTCTATCTTCTTCACCCACTTCTGTAGATGACCCTTCTCCTCAGAACTGGAGATCTGAGCATCCATATTTTCAAATATGTCTCCCTTTCTTACTTCATTCATTCTTCTAGCCATGCTATTTGAAGTGCTCATCATGGAATTTCTTCGTTCCATCACTCCTGGGATTTGTGGCCAAATCCACTACGGTTGTAGCATCTCATGGAATTACAGTGAACAACAATATGTCCTACTTGATCACATCTCCAACACCTTGTCGTTTTATAGAATCTTCCATTATATCTCCTTTCATAAGATCTACATTCAAAATCTTTGTGACCATATCCATTACATGAATAACAATTCCCATGAAAAATTCTTTCATAGCTTTGCTTTGGTGTCCCAAAAGTATCTTCTTGATGTCTTCCTTGCTTTGTTCTTTTGAAATCTTCTTTGTCTTGTGTAGATGGTCGTTTTGCAACACTGTCTTCCTTCTTTGATGGACTTACCTCATGTTTCTTTGAGGTGCTTGCTTCAACATGTGCATCTTCTCCTTTGTATCCAAGACCTGATTTATCACATGGTGATCTTTGACTTTCCAATATCTCATCCAACATTCTTGAGTTATTCAAGAATTTGTTTGACTTCTCTACCTTCTTTCTAAGGTCAACAATTTCAGCTTCTAGCTTACAATATGACTCTTCCTCTTCATTTATTTGAATCTTCAATAGCTCCTCTATTGTTTTGTCTTCTTCAGTTTGGGTCTTGAGATGAACAATGGTTTCAACATTTTTGCTAATCTCATCATCTATATTCATGTCTTCTTTTCCATTCTTTAGTCTTTTGATTTCTTCTTCCTTTTTATTGCTCTCTTCTTGTTCCTTGATCATTTCTTTTAAATTCAAGATGTACCTTTAACTCCTCCTAAGAAACTTCTTAGTGTTATCCGAAATATAGTTATAGTCTGTATAAAAATAATCACTTATATATGTATATAAACCTTCTTCAATTTCCTTTTGAAGTTATAATAGATTTTCTTCTATTCTTTTCATCGGATAATTACCATCAAACTTTACACAAACTATTTCTATATCTTCTTCTTCACTTGTAGAGAAAAATTCATCATCGTCATCATTGAAATCAAGTGCTTTTGAGGGTTCTTTACCTTCATTTGAAGTATCTTCACTATCTTCCTTTTTGCCAACATCAACACATAATTCTTTGCCTTCATCTTCAAGATATTCCTTTGTGCTATCATTACTTGATTCTTTATCTTCACTTGAAATGTTTTCAAAATCACATTTAGAAACAATGCATTCAATATTTTTTTATGATTCTTTACCTTTGATGATCTTGATGGAGTGGTCTTCAATTTCTTCCTTCTCCTTGCTTTGATATGTCTCCTCTAGATTTAGCCATAGATCCTTGGTGGAAGTGCATTGTCCCATGCTCTCTTTGATAGGGCTTGAGATTCTACTAAGAATGGTCTTGAGAGCCAATGCATCATTCTTCTTTCCTTCCCTTTGAGCTAAAAAAATGAATTTTTCTTCAAAGGAACTGATCCACCAATGGCTTCCTTCCAAATAGTTGTTTGCATTGTCTTCAAATACACTCTCATTTCTATTCTCCAAGTGGAATAGTTTTTCTCATCAAGTATTGGAACTTCATCATCCATTTGTGTGTCTATGGATATCCTTCAAGCTTGTTAAGACTTGTAGTGAAGGCCCTCTCTGATACCAATTGTTGGACACACCTACCACACTTAGAGGGGGGGTGAATGAGTGTGGGGCATGTTTTCCCAAAGGCTTACCTCTTTACAAAATCACCTTAGTTAACATTCAACATTTATTCATTACCCATTGTTGTCATTTATAACCAATTTGATGAGAACATATATCAACAACATATATCAGCAATATATCATCATCAAGTCATCACTACAATGAACACAAAGAACACAAGATGTATGTACAATTTTTCTTTTTATTATTGACAACAATCCAGGGTTTATCAACAACAACTGAATAGAGTACAACTCTACAAGAGCACCAACTCCATAATGAAAGACTCAACTTACACCCTCAACATCAACTGATATGAGGAAACAATCCTCAACAGATATCAATCTGTCAAAAGGTACACAACTTGTCACTAGTGCGGCGAGCGTGTGCATGTACCTTGGCTCACTATAGCCCGCGTATGCACGTGGTCAATATATACAACAACCTGCATATACCTTCATAGTTGTTAGGGTTTGTCCTTCAAGATCAACTCAGATTCTCTACAATCAATATATCATTCTCTTATATCTCTAACTGTCCAATCTGACCACCAGCCAGTCACAACATCTCCAAGCTCTCCAATAGCTTGCTCATGCTCCACAATAAATCAATATGAATTCTATCTCAAACATGTATAAACAACTCATAGAAATCATGTCACAATTGAATCACAAGAGTACTGATCACTCCATCAACCAAATCATCCAAACCGAACCATATCATAGAATCCATACCAAGAATTCCCTAAGCATTCACAACACATCAAACAATAGTATCCATCAAGACAATAATGTAAACATACCAGTGTCTTAGTGATAGATCTGATCCCATATAATGCAGATCTGGAACCAGCTTCATCATCCAAGAGCTCGGTACCAGCTCAAATGCAAGTCTTCATCATTCTATCCACCATACACGCCTTGTCCTTATACAGCCTGCGTGTGCACATGCACTGGACCATTACAACCTGCATATACCTCATAAACTATGGTTTCTGAAGATCCAAGACTTTTTCCATCAAGATCTCCGATATTGATGAAAGTTTGATGCGTCCATGAGATCCTCCTCTCTCTTTCTTCATCATAATAGATCTTCAATCATGCTCAAGGGATCCACACCAATAAGAAGTTGTGTAAGGTAGCTAGAGAGGTAGTGGGGGGGGGCAGAGGGCCCATAGTGATAATAGTGGAGGTCATTCAATGTAAGGTGGACTAGGTCCACTATATTATTAAATAAGGCCCACTAT
>ML792260.1:471038-503165 GCA_009831015.1 Picea engelmannii | reverse complement strand
TGGGTTTCCTCTTGAAAAATCTGTGTCTCGTATTTGTGAATGAATGATGTGTGTGATTGTTGTTCGTTATACTATCTGCTTTATGTTTATAACTCTGAATTTCACAGTAAAGACTCACTGCCACTAAGATTAATGATTCAAAGGAAAAAATGAGAGTAAATCGTTAATAATCTACACTAAATGATTCACCCCCCCCCCCTCTCAGTTAGTTCATACCTGTAACACTGAGAGGCAAAATAGAACAGTGCAAGAAATGGCCAGGACAATGATGAATGAGAATAACATTGGTCAAACCTACTGGGTAGAAGCAATACACACAGCAGTCCATGTTCTTAACAAAGCCCACCTTATACCACAAAGTGACAAGACACCTTATGAGCTATGGTTTGGGAGACTTGCTTCAATTAAACACTTCAAAGTCTTTGGGAGTAAATACTACATAAAGAATAATGATGAGAACCTTGGAAAATATGATGACAGGGCTGATGAAGGTATCTTCTTGGGGTATGCTACAAACAGTAAAGGATATAGATGCTATAATAAGAGGCTGCATAAAATGGTTGACTGTATTGATGTAAAACTTGATGAAGGAATCCCAGCAAGAGAGATGTACAGGAATGGGTCTTCTACAGAAGATACAGCTAAAGCTGAAGATGAATAGGTCCAAGAATAAAAAAATGAAGACTTTGAATCAGATGAAGACTCAGACACTCAGATAGACTCAAATCAGCAGTCAACTTCAAATTCCCCCTCTAGGATCATTCAAAAGAATCATCCTACAAATCAGATAATTGGAGAAAAAGACAAAGGTGTTCAAACCAGGAGAAAGCTAATCAAAACCACCGAACAATCTCATATAGCTTTCATATCCATGCTAGAACCCAAGAATTTCAATGAAGCCAGCAAAGATGATCACTGGGTTAAAGCAATGAATGATGAACTTGATCAGATTGAGAAAAACAATACATGGGAGATGGTTCATAGACCTGAAGGTAAACACGTCATTGTCTCCAGATGGATCTTTAAAAGTAAGTTGAATGAGCAAGGACAAGTTGTCAGGAACAAAGCAAGGTTAGTCTGTAAAGGATATGCTCAGATAAAAGGACTGGATTATGATGAAACATTTGCGCCTGTAGCAAGATTAGAAGCTATTAGAATGTTTCTTGCCTATGCTTGTCATAAAAGGTTTAAAGTCTATCAAATGGATGTCAAGTCAGCTTTTCTAAATGGATATTTAAGTGAAGAAGTCTATATGGAACAACCACAGGGTTTCAAACTATTTGATAACCCTGACTTAGTATGAAAGCTAAAGAAAGATTTATATGGGTTAAAACAAGCCACTCGAGCCTGGTATCACAGACTGGATACATATCTCAAAGACAAAGGGTTCAAGAGAGGAATAGCTGACAACAATCTGTATATTAAAACAGAGGGTAATAATTTGCTCATCGTATTGGTCTATGTAGATGACATCATCTTCGGATGTAATAAGGATCCATTGGTACAATGGTTTTCTTCTGCCATGGAATCTGAGTTTGAAATGTCCATGATAGCAGAACTGTCATTTTTTCTTGGCCTGCAAATTACTCAAAGGTCTAAAGGGATGTTCATTTCTCAAGAAAAATATCTAAGAGAAATGTTGAAAAGATTTCAAATGGAAGACTCCAAACCTGTGGGTACACCTATGGTTACTGGAAGCAAATTAAGCAAGGATGATGACTCACCTGATGTTGATCAAAGTTCATATAGATCAATGATAGGTAGTCTGTTGTACATCACAACATCTCACCCAGACATAATGCATGTTGTAGGAATGGTAGGAAGATTTCAGTCTGCACCTAAACAGAGTCATTTGCAAGATGTCAAAAGAATATTCAAGTATTTGAAAGAAACAATGACTTATGGTCTGTGGTATCCCAGAAATCAGAATTTTCAGTTAACTTCTTATTCAAATGCATATTGGGCAAAATTTGTTGATGAGAGAAAAAGCACCAGTGGAGGAGCATTCTTCCTGGGTGACTCATTAGTAGCATGGCTTAGTAAAAAGCAAGGTTCCATTTATTTATCAACCACAGAGGCAGAGTATATTGTTTCTGCTACCTGTTGCACTTAGGTATTATGGATGATTCAGACACTTGTAGACGTGGAGGTAAAATACGCTGAACCGATCCCAATTCATTGTGATAACACTAGTGCCATCAGTGTGTCTAAGAATCCTGTATTCCACTCCAAGACCAAGCATATTCTCATAAAATACAATATTCTGAGAGAGCAGGTCACTAATCAGGTTGTTCAGGTCTAGTACATTCCAACCACAGAAAAAATTGAAGATATATTTACTAAACCCCTAGCTAAGACACCTTTTGAATATCTCTGACAGAAGCTGGGTGTCATTACATATCACACCTAAGAGAGTCCATCGTGTTAGGGGGAGTTTTGTATTGTTTGAATATCTAATGCCTCCTAAAAATTACTACAATGGCTCAGGGGGAGCATGTTTTTCTTTGACATTGATGTCAAAGGGGGAGAAAAGGAGTGGTTTGGGCTGGATGCTACAGTTGGAGGTCCAAACGGATTAGCGAAGACGCTCAGGGTTGCCATCAATGCCAAAGGGGGAGATTGTTGGCAAGTTTTCAGGAAAGTGAGATTGTCATAGATGGCAAGATCAGAGTATGTGGTGTTGGATTCATGAGAATTCCTTTGAACGTCAGATCTGAGCCAAAGGTTTGACCAGCGTTGGATCCAGGAGAACTTGCACGCTCTTTAATGAGCAAGGTGACATGCGAAACCTCACAAAATCCAAACCAGGCACCTCAATGAAGACTCCATTTCGAAGTTTCGGTTACTAGGATATGGAGAAGTCAAGAGTCAAGACTCTCGTCATCAGAAGTCCCAAAGTGTCGAAATGAGAAATCCTGAAAACCCCTAACAGGTGCACCATTTAGAGTATTGAATATCAAGATTTTGGTTATTGGGAGATGGAGATGTCAGAAACTCTCATCATCAGGAGTCCCGAAGTGCCAAAATGTGAAATCCTGAAAACCCAAAACAGGCGCACCACTCGGAGTATTGAATATCAGGATTTCGGTTATCGGGAGATGGAGATGTCAGAAACTCTTGTCATGAGGAGTCTTGAAGTGACGAAATACGAAATCCTGAAAACCTGAAATAGGTGCACCACTCGAAGTATTGAATATCAGGATTTCGGTTACC
The DNA here is from genome assembly GCA_009831015.1 of Picea engelmannii. Lineage (NCBI taxonomy): Eukaryota > Viridiplantae > Streptophyta > Pinopsida > Pinales > Pinaceae > Picea > Picea engelmannii. The sequence continues at coordinate 499,952 of ML792260.1, read as the reverse complement.
GGGAGATGGAGATGTCAGAAACTCTCGTCAATATGAGTGTCGAAACCGTGAAATGCGAAATGGTGAAATGATTTGAGTCATTGGTTCGAGGAGATCATGGACCGTTGATCTGACTCCATTTCGAAGTATTGGATACAGGGATTTCAGATACCGGGAAATGGAAATGACAAAGACTCTCTTCATAAAGAGTCTCTAAGTCACGAAACCCGAAGTCGCGAAATGATAAAAGACTCCACACTGGAGTTTCAGATACTGGGAGGTTGAGAGGTCAAGAGTCAGGACACTGCATCACAGTAGTCCTGAAAACGTGAAACCCGAAGTCATGAAAGGATAAAGACTCCATACCGGAGTTTCGGATACCGGGATTTCGAGGAGTCAAGAGTGAAGACTCTTCATCTTAGGAGTCCCAAAATCGCGAAAACCGAAGTCGCGAAATGCAATTCACCAAAATTAGAAATGCTAGAGTAACTATACTGCCAATTTCAGAGATGGGATTTGACATTCGATGGGCAAGACTGCCTCCAGCCCGTAAACGAGTTGGAAAGGTGAGAAACTAGTTGCAGTCTTAACAGATGTTCGGTAAGCCCATAATGTCGAGTATAACATCAAATGCCAATTTGACTTGGCTAAGTTGATAGTTCACTGTAGAATCGTCTTAAGAGTTTTGTCTACAGCTTCCACCTGCCCATTGGCTTGGGGGTAGTAAGGTGATGAATGTTCCTGCTGTAACCCAAGCTTTGATGTTAATTTGGTCATCATTTGGTTCTGAAAGTGACTGCCATGGTCAGTGAAAATCTCTCTCGGGACGTCGAACTGTGCTATAATCTGGTTGAATAAAAAGAGAGTTGTAGTCTCTCCATCATCTTTAAACGTTGGCATAGCTTCGACCCACTTAGTGAAGTAGTCGACAACTACGATGATATAGTGGTGCCCCCTTGCTGACGGGGGGTTTCATGTAGTGTAATCAATCCCCCACTTAGTGAAGGGACCAACTGTGATGACAGGAAACATAGGAGCGGGATGTGCCCTCATCCTCCGAGAGAAGACTTGGCATGGATGGCACTTTTTGACCGATTCGATACAATCTTTGATAAGTGTCAGCCAAAAGTAACCTACTCGTAGAATCTTTTGGGTTGTTGCCAACCCAGATAAATGACCGCCACAAGCTCCAATATGACAATCATTGAGCACTATGATGGCCTCCTCATGAGTGAGACATCGATGCAAGATGCAATCTACACCTCTCCGATAAAACGTATCATTGAGTATGAGATAATTCTTAGCCTGATGGCGTATCCACTGACGCTCGTCACGAGAAGAAGAGGTGGGGAACTTCAAAGTCTGGAGATAGATAAGTATATATCCATACCAGGGGTCTGAAGATTCAATCAAAAACATATCCCCCCAGATAGGCAAGTCCTCAGGCACAACGTCACCTAACTCAATCGGACGTTCTGAAATAAGCTCTGCGAAGACTAATGACTTTTTGGACTTTGCTGAAACGAAGTCTAAGTCAAATTCTTGGAGGATGACCATCCATCTACTGATTTTTGTGCCTATAACTTGTCGTGTCAACATGTATTGGAATGGATTCACGACAGCAATGATGGTGGTCTTGCAAAACAGGACATAGTGACGGAACCATTGAATAGCATGAACTGTTGCCAACACAAGTTTTTCAATATGAGAATAATTGAGTTCTGGTCCTATGTGGCCTTGGCTCAGGTAATAGATCACGTATTATAAAAATGAATCATCTTCCTGGACTAAAACCATGCCTATAGTTGACTCTGCGGCAGCCAGATATAATAATAAATCTTTGTTGTAGTTAGGTGGCCGTAGTAGAGGTGCGGTTGTGAGGGCGTGTTTTAATGCGTTGAAAGAGCATTGAGCGGCTTCATCCTAGAAAAAGGAAACATCTTTCTTCAGTAAATGCATAAAGCCCTTGGTGATGACGCATCGTAAGAAGTTCGCTTTGCCTTGTAGACTTTGAAGTTGTAATATTGTGCATGGGGGGGGCAACTGGATTATTTCCTCCACCTTAAGAGGATCGACCATGATCCCTGTTGTTGATATGATGAAACCTAACAAACGTCCAGACATTACGCAGAAGCTGCACTTGTTGGGATTCAAGCGAATCTTGAAGTAGCGACAGTGTTCGAAGATTAGTCTGAGGTGCGTAGGATGATCCTTTCTCTTGCGAGAGCGTGATGCTAAATCATCTAGATAGGCCTCAACTATATGTTTGAGGTCGTGAAACGCAAAGGACATGGCCTGCTGGAATGTGGCTCCATCATTTTTAAGGCCAAAAGGCATCTTACGATAGGCGAATGTACCCCAAGGACAAATGAATTTCGTTTTGTGTTGGTGTTCAGGTTTGATTTGGATTTGATTATATCCCGAAAAACCATCCATGAATGAAAAGGCTTCACAACCGACACATTCATTAATGATCTGGTCAATGAATGGTGTTGGAAAATTATCTTTTGGACATGCCTTGTTCAAATCACGGAAATCGGTACATACACGAATCGTGCCTTGTTTTTTATTGACCGGCACAGGGTTTGACACCCATTGAGTCAAATGAATAGGATAAATGAAACCTGCCTTGAGAAATTTCTCAACCTCAATCTTGATGGCTGCTGCTTTCTTAGGATTGACTGGATGAAGTTTTTGTCGAACAAGCTTGGCATCAGGATACGTTGTGATTTCATGTTCAACTATTTTTGGATCGATACCTGGCATTTCTTCATAAGACCAGGAAAAAAATGTTGCGGAATTCTTTGAAAAGATCCGTGTAAATCTGAATTTCTTCGGGGGAGCAATATGCTCCGACGAATACATTCTCCATGACGCCAGGGTTTCGGAAGATGTTGATAGGTATAGTTTCATCGATAGTCACCATATTAGCCTCAGCATAGATTTCCTGTGTAGCTAAGAGATTAATAGGACATGGCTGATCTCCCGTCATGGTAACAGTGAATTCTCCTGCCTCGATTCAGCTTAACTCTGGGAGGAAATATGATCTTTGATGAAGATCTTCCCAAGGTTTGTCGGGACTAGTCATTTCTTCGATTACTACTTCATCAGAAGGAAAGACTAAGTATAACGAATCAATGTTAGCAAGAGAACCCTAAGCCCAAATAGGCTCTAAAAGTGGATCTAACTCTTGTGTAGGAGTCAGATCAGGGTTAGCTGAAGCTTGCTAGACTAAAGAGTATGTTACTTCAGCGGCTGACAAGGGCATGGACATGCCTGAGTACCCTGTCTCATCCATCATGGCTGATGGGGAAGGAAGAATCCAAGGATCCTCAAAGTAAGTCGTGCGGAACGATGAAACTTGGAAAATCTCAACCTTATGGTGATTAGATATAAATTTGATATCATCGTGAGGAGGTGGGTAATTGAAGGTACCCATCAAGGATGGGCACAAACCAACTCCTACTTTAATGACACCTGGTTGAGGATTATCAATCATGGGGACCGTGGATGCCCCCAAAGCTGGGTCAGGTCTAGAGAAGGACAATTGATCGATGGTCACTATCCGACCCTCATGTGGAAACAACAAGACTCAGAAAACTATAGCAACCACAACTTGCATAGCATAATTCCAACTCTGTCCTAACAAGAGGTTATAGTCGAGGGGAGCATCAACTACTTCCACTTCGACACACATGGTTTTCCCTCCTAACTGCACAGGGAAAGAAGGAACGATACCATGTGGTCGGAAAGAACGACCGTCGAAAGCAGTGAGGAGAGTAGGTGAAGGAGACAAAGCGGGCTGGCCAATGGCCTTCCAACATGCTAACGAGATAACGCATGTCGAGGCTCCCTCGTCGACCACCATGTGGAAGATATTCCATGTAAAAGTTTTTGTGGGATGAGCCACTACTATCTGAAACGCTACGTGGTAAGGCGGACGAGGTTTTAAGTCGGTTGTATCTAACATGATGGTACCCAGGTTACAAGTCTCAGTAGAGCCTAAAGCAGTTAACAAGGCTTTCCTCTGAGCAGGGAAGCTTTGGAGGACCTCCAAAGTAGACATCGCACAAGGGGTTTGTGATAAATCCTCCACCACAGAATAATTCTGGGTGGCCCTTGCGTTTGGGTTGTGAGAAGCTTTTTTAAATGCACCATTTGGAATGTGTGTCATTGTGTCTCCCAACCTCTTCTCAATCTGTAGAGGAAGAGATGGGAGCTAAGCTTCTTTACCCTTCTCAGAAGTGCTCGGTTTACTATAGTCGTGCGCTCTAGTCATTATGAAAGCATCACCCCTAACCATATATACGTTCGCAAATGAGGGATTGTTTGGAGGAGGGCAGGTTTCTTGGCTACCCCCTTCGGCACTTGTAGAGGCTTTAGTTAAATTTTTCCCATGTTGAAAGGGATTAGTCAACACTGCTTGTTGTTGTTGTGTGACAAGCTTCTGGGCCTCTGCAAGTCGAGGACAAATATGGGTCGGGTGGTCTTCCGCACACAAGTTGCATGGATACCTCACCTTCCATTTTTCCGTGGTGTCCCTGCCAGCATTATCAGTGGGTTTTTTATCCCCCTTACCCTTCTTTTGTTGTTTTTTCTTCCCTTCAGGCTGTTGGGTGGCCTTTGGGTTAGTCGACTGCACGGAGTGTACTTCTGATGTTTGGGTAGGAGGAGCAGCCAAAGCAGTAGTTTGGTTGGCCGCTGAGTGTTGGATAGATAATTGTTGCAACTGTTTTGTCAATTGCTCAGCGGGCTTGGTTTGTGCGGAACCAACAATACCATTGGCATGTGGTCTAGCTCTCTGTCTAGTTTTATCCAATATCGGTCGTGGTACATCTGGTAGGATGATATATAATAAACTAGACTGAGAATAGATGAGCTCAAACTATTGATCCCTCATGATGGCATCTTTTTCGGAGAAAACTCCAAAAGTCACGACGTCTTTGGATAATTGTGGGACCAAAGACTTAAGGAACCACTCAAGAAGGAATGCTGGTGGGACTAGTACTTTGATTAGACTCTTCCGGCGTCTCCACTCTCGGATATGATCAGAGATATGTTCCACTGTTGTCTATTCGAAATTGGCAAGCAGCTCTGTGCCAGTGTCGTATCTCACAGGTAATTGGAAATCGTTAAGCAAGGCCATCGCCAGTTCACCTAAAGAAGAGTATCTTGAGCGATCGAGCTCGATGTACCATTTCACGAGACTCCTGATAAGAGTGTGTTGAAACAATCGCAACTGTATGAAGTCATCTTTCAATGAGTTAGATGAACACCAAAGGTGGAAGGTAGTCACATGATCACCTGGATCTTCATTAGGCTTGACCTCAAACTTTGGAATTTTTGAAGGAAACTTCGTTGGCATAGGAGGCCAACGCAGATCGTGACAAATAGGATCATTTAACAACCTTGTCAAATCTAGCAAGTGTAATGTCACTAGGAATGGTAGTTTGGGTTGCTGCTGATAACCTAGGAAAAAGGGTCCTAGAGTTTGACTGGCACTAGGTTGCCAGGAAAAGTTTGGCTGCTAGCCTGGATTCTGGTAGAAACCATGGTCCTAACCAGCGTAAGGATTTTTCATCTATGGAGACATCATCGGTTGATTTCCCATAAAGGACATAGGATGTTGGGCATGCATCGTGTTTGAAGGACTTTGGGAAGGATTACCCCATGCCGGTCCTGATGGGAGAGGCATAGTAGTCTGTCCACGGTTCCATTTACTGTGGAAAGAATTACCCCAGAACGACATTCCAAAGGGGGGAATGGAACCTTGCCTTGAGTTCCATGGTCCCGCTATATGTGCCCCTAGTGCAGGAATAGTACCCTGCGTCGTAGTAGACTATCCAAAAATGGGATTGCCCCCAGACGGGAAAGCGGAGGATGAGAAAGTGTTGTTACCAAACGTCCCATTCCAAACAAACTATGATGAACCTACCGGCATACTGTGCGCAGGTGTTCCTTGACTCGAGGCTCCAAATAAACTAGTGTGTGCAGGAGTCCCGGCGGACTGCTGATGCAGACTGCCAAGCAAAGGGGACGAAGGAGGGATATGACCTCTGGTGTAAGGAAAATAATTAAAAGGGATAGGAGTTCCCCCAAGTTGACCTTGCAGAGGAGTGTTAGAGCTCCCTACCCCCAGACCCAAAGTCTGTAAAGTGGAGTAAGTGAGTGGAGGACTTGTACCCGAACTAGGCATACCGTATGAAAACGGAGGGCTTATCGCACTAGGTGTGAAGGGGGATGTGGCCGCCACCATAAACGGGGTCAATCCACTATGCGATGTAGTTGCGGCCGAGACCATGGTGACTCGGACCGACGACGGCAAGTTAGGAGATGCTTCTCCTATGGTAGCAACTATGGTGGGAATGGAAGAATTCCCAGAGGAAGTAACAATGTTTGTTTCCATAGCTATGTGAGGCACTGACAGGCTTTCATAAAACTGGATTGGTACAATAATCGGTGGCCAGGTATCAGTGGTTGGTGTTTCAACCAAGCCCAATTTGGCGGTTGATTCCTCCGGGAGTTGTTCGGGTACAAAGGTTTGTAACCTGGTCTAGCTTCCGCCTCAATGGTGGTGGGGGTGGCTCCAGTATAATCGGCGACAGGCCCAGAAGCCTTCGTGATCGGCGGAGCTCGGGATCCTCCACTGTGTGAGAAGATCCAAGATGCGCTAAGGTATTCTACAAGTTCAAAAATTAACATACACTAAAAAGAAGCCCCTAAGAGATAAGACAAGCAATCACTAAACTAGTTGGAAGAACAGTTACAACAACCAACACTAGAGAAACTTACCGGTGCAAGTGCAACTCGAACACGAAAGCACCCTCTAGGTATAATTTGAAAAGCGTGGCCTGATGTCTGTCCTAGGTACCATGGTATACCCCCGCAGTCACCTGTGTATGTCCCTAAAAATATTGGCAACTAGGTTGCCAGCACGCGAACAGTCACCAGGCGGGTATAGTCAAAAGTCGGGTAGACCACAATGAGCAGGGTATCAAACCCAAAACCTATCAAGGGTATCGAGAGAAAATGGTCCGGAATAAAACCGAGGACCTCGAACGGATTCGAGACCCGCGAAGCCCCGTGGAAAATACAAACGACAGAATCCCAAAACAAGCCCTCGATATGTGTTCTCCACTACAATTGGTCCGGCTTCGGAGGGGTTATCTCTGCTACCTTTCCGCACATGACCTCGTGTTTATCCCCTGTGTTAGAGGGGGGTCCCAGATAACTTCCACGAAACTAGACTTCTACACTCCCTATCACAGACTCTAATGTTTGGTTTTGAATGGTCTTGGAGAGTTTCCTCTCCAACCTAATCCAAGGCCCTAGTCCTGAACTAGTTTGTGAACCCTACAAACAAAAAGTCTAATAGATTTTAAATTATCGTTGCTTTTAAGGATTTTTATTACGTCAAGGGGTATGGAGGTGAAATTGATGGTGTATAAAGACGAAAGAAAAAATGAATGAAAAAAGCTAGAAACAAAAGACTTTTTCTAAATGCAAAATTTTCAGCAACTTTTCACAAAGAAAGATTTCTTTTTCTTTTCAATTTTTCTAAGATTTTATGCAGAAAACATAAAGGAATTTCGCTCGACTATGATCTACTTATGCTCTAAATTCACTGAAAAAACTTATGAACCAAAAGACCTCTCCCTAGCTAGTGATGCATAAACACACTCTTTAAACAAAGAAGAAAATGAAAAGAGATTTTTTTTTTTTAAGTGCTAATAAAGCAACAAAGGGAAAATACCGACAAGCACAAAACCAAGAAAGACAAATTATGGCTTAAAGCGTAGATCACAAAGAATCAAAGTAAAGGCACACAATGGAAATAAAGAAAACAAATACTCTTACGCTTGCCTAAAAACCATAAATAATTTTTTTTTTTTATATTTTCTATTCAACTATCAACTGAGAAAAAGCAGGCTAAGGGTAAGACGACCTAACCTACTGACTTTTCAACCCTAGACTCAAACACCTGAGATGAATACTTCTCATCAAAGGAGGGGATGACTGCCCCACCCTGAACAAAAAGTAGCCTGTCAAGCACGCTATTGTCACTAAAACGGCACGCGTGCAAACGCGTGCTGAGCTGAAACAGGAAGCGTGTACATGCAGGCTGACCTTATACAGGCCGCGTGTATGTATAAATTCTAAGAAAAAAATAAAAACAAGCATTCTAGACCAGGAAGAGGCCTCTGGTATTGATAACCAGGATCCCTTAAAGGCTTGGATGCTTTTTCTAATAGAAAAGAAAAAATAATGCAAGGAATAATAAGGCAAAAAAAGCAATCTGAGACAGGACTATGAACCAAGAAGACTCAGACAGGATTCCAGAAAACCCCTTGAGAATGTACAATTCTGATAGGGAAGAGGAGGACCGCCTCTAAAGTTCTCTAAACTCCTACACGCTATTGCTACCTCTACAACTAGCATTCACACGTGGGCTATGAGAGGATAGGGCATGGGTACACGCGTGCAGGCCTTCTGTAGGCCGAGTGTACCTCTGTGTGTCCCGACAACTACCGTCAAGCAACAGTCAGGGAAAAACTGGTATAAAGAACCAGGCTTCCTGCTAGCTTAGACCTAACAGAAAACAGATAGGCAAAGAAAAACAAAAAATCTAATCTTTTAAACTACCCAAAAACTTTAAAGAAATCCAGAAACCCTAAAGAGTATAATCCCCAGTATGGTCACCAATTCTGTTGTTGGGAAAAATACCCTACGGACTAGAAAACTAGGGTCAGACTTGCATGCAGATTTTGACCGTAAAGAAATTAATTTTTAACCTACAACCCAAAAATTAAACCCCTCTTTCACAGTACATGCATGGAGAATGACTACTAACCTTGTTACTAGCGTTCAATGTAGATCCTCCGTTGCGCTTTGACCACTTGCTTGCACTGCTCCTTCCAAAGATGACCTGCAATCAAGACACACAACTATGCATGCATGCTACTTCTCTACTCGAGGGTTAGAAATTAAGCATAAATTAACCAAACCATAGATAACTCATGCATTGGGACAGGAAAAGTATTCTTTTATTATTTGAAAAATGACTCAACTTATAATCAAAGTCAAGACCGACCACCGCTCCTTGATCCTGATCCTGGGCTCCTCTTCTTCTGTCCTCCAATTGCTTTGTGCTTTGTGTTAAATCTCCTTTGGCATGAGGAAAGGCTAAAGGGTTGGGACAATGGATTACGTAAATGGGCAGAGTTTCTTCGTTATATTTTTTCCTCCTCCAAATGGTATCCCTACCCCTTCTTTTATAGGCTAGAAGGAGCTAGGGTTTTGGACGAACCCTCGGCCATGCATGGCTAGGAGTTTCAGCTAACTGACCCATAGCTTTTTGTTCCATTGGCAACTTTCCTTTTTTCGTGCTTTGTTAGGTACATGCGGGTTGTAGTGAGCCAGCCAGCGTGCACATGCATGCAATAATGGGTTAGGGCGCGTGGGCCTTGACAGAAGAGGATTTCCAAAGAGTTGTTCAACAGATGTTTTGGCAATGAAGGGATATGAGTTGGCCTGATGCCAGGTAAGCATGTGTGGTGCAATTTAGGGTTTTAACAACAACTATTGATGGTTGACGACTATGCTTATGCCGGGTTGGATTTTCGAGGAGATCCGGATTTAGTAGTGCCAGAGGATGCTCAGTGCAGGGACCTTGGTAAGAAGTACACACATTTTTCTTTTTAAATGTTTTTGTGAATTTTTATCATATTCAAATGTTTTTGTTTTATATGTTCATCCAAAGACTAATACAAAATTCATTTTTGATAACATAGATGTTGGACCGTACTGACCTCCTGGTACTTCTCCCATTCAGCGGTGAGGAGAGGTAGTGGCAGTGCCACAATATGTCGAGGACTATCAGGTGGTGGAACAAAATCTAGAGGGCCTAACCGCAGATATTCTAGACATGCCTCTGGAAGAGGTTCCACGACGCGACCAACGTCATACTGTAGGAGTATCAACATCTATGAGTCGACTGCTCCGTAGGGTTGCTCGGGAAGTCGTGTGTTACCATGAGCATCATCCATGACGTCACTATGTAGAAGCTATGAGCTTTAGATTTTGATATTTTGGTCTTCGGACAAAACTTTTTGTAAAAAACTCTTTTGATCGTTATATATATAGACGGCTTCTACCGGTTTATCATGTGTTGTGTGAACATTGATGTGATTGATTTATAAATGATTCAAATTTCTGTCTAATACATAATTATCCAATGCATTTGTTAATGTATTTAGACATCTAGGAATATGTTGATATTCAATGTAATCAAAATAACGTTCCAAGAGGCGAATTCGCAAATACACCCGTAACAGAGTAGGACTTCGGATAGTATAAACATTACTTAACTGTAGTACTATAAGATGTGAATCATGACGCACAACAAAATGATGGATTCCGAGCGAGATAGCATCAACCAATAATTCAATAACAGTGCTATACTCTGCAATGTTGTTGGTTACACGGCCGAGACACACACCTCGTAAGGAGACAAGTTCATTTGTAGGGGCATAAATTGCCCACACAGCAGAAGCAAGGTTCCGAGTACTACGGCTAGCACCATCAGCGAAGCCAATATAGGGTAGCGAAGACTCCGACATATGGAAATCAAACACAACGTGACATAAGGGAAGAGACCAAATAACAACAAAAGCAAACTATAGTAACACACAAGAAGTATGATACAATAAAAATAGAAGTACTTGTGCACAGATGATTTTATGCATAGTACTTCTTCAAGTACAACCCATTCCTGGGTTCACTCAAAGGGATACCATCGTAATCTACAAACTCATAAGCTCCTTTTTCCAAAACTCATCGAACGATATAAGGACCTCGCCACATGGGTTCGAATTTCCCAGCTCCTAACATATCTCGATCTTGTTCATAGAGAAGAACAAGATCACCTTCGGAAAAAATGTGAGGCTTGACATGCTTGTCGTATTGGGCTTTGACACTCTTTTTCTGAGCTTCTATGACTAGGGTGGCATCACGTCGAGTTTCGTCTAATCGCATAAGATATAATAGACGTTCTTCCTCAGTGGAAGTGTTGGGTAGGAGTTCAACAACTAGTTTTAAAGAGGGTATCTCGCATTCAATAGGGAAAATGGCTTCCATACCATAGACTAACCGAAAAGGTGTAAACCCAGTAGCGGACTTGAAGGATGTCCGATAAGCCCACAATGCCAAAAACAACATTGTCTGCCAACTTGTTTTATGAATCCCTATCATTCGTCGGAGCATAGTTATGAGAACTTTGTTGATTGCTTCGACCTGTCCGTTGGCTTGTGGATAATAGGGTGTTGAGTTATCATGGCGAAGACCCAACTTTTCAGTAAGTTCGGACATCATAAAATTCCTAAAGTGGCTACCATGATCAGTGACGATAGCTTGGGGAACACCAAAATGAGCTATGACGTGATTAAAAAGAAACAATGTTGCGGTATTTCCAGTGTTGTCAAATGTCGGCATCGCCTCGGCCCATTTCGTAACCATGCTACAATAATGTAACCATGCTACAATAATGTAACCATGCCCCCCGGCCGAGTGAGGGTGACATGTCATGAAATCGATGCCCCATTTCGCAAAGGGACCAACTGAGACCACAGGGTGAAGAGGAGCAGGATGTGACCAAATATTTTGATTATAGGTCTGGCAGGCATGGCATTTCCGAACGACAATAATGCAGTTGTTAAACAAAGAAGGCCAAAAATACCCTACGTGTAAGATCTTCTGGGTAGTAGCATACCCAGACATATGACCACCACATGCTCCAGAATGGCAGTCATTCATAGCTTTCTCAGCTTCATCAAATGTTAGACAACGTCGAAAAACAGAGTCAATCCCCCAACGATAAAGAGTATCCTCGAGGATAATGTATTGATGAGCTTGATATCGTATTTGACATCGTTCAGTACTAGAAAAAGTAGGCTGAAAAGTCTGGGTTTGGAGATATATAATGATATCCCCATACCAAAGATCATCAGTGTGAATAAGGAAAAGAGATTCATTGAGTAATGAATCAACTACTACAGTTTCCATTGTAGAATGGGGAAAATCGCATATCAACTCAGCAAAAACTAAGGACTTCTTGGACTTGGCGCGGTTGAATTCCAAGTCAAACTCTTGGAGTATCACAATCCATTTGGAGTATTTTCACCCTAGCAATTGACGTGTCAAAATGTGTTGCATAGGGTTGCAATGAGAAATCACCGTAGTCTTGTGTGAGAGGATATAGTGCCGGAAGCGTTGGATGGCTTGAATGGCAGCCAAGGCCAGTTTCTCGACATGTTGATACTTGACTTCAGTCGATGTGAGACTTCAACTCAAGTAGTAAATAACATGTTCGTCATGAGCATCATCCTCCTAGATGAGAACCATGCCAATAGTGTAATCCGAGGCAGCAAGATAAAGGAAATAATCACGACTGTAATCGGGGGGAAAAAGAAGTGGAGCACGCATTAGGGACAACATCAAAGCTTCAAAACCATTGTTGGCAATGGTGCCCCGGACGAACTCTGAATCTTTCTTTAATAGCCGCGTAAATCCACGAGTTATCTCGGCGTAATTTGCGATAAAACGATGAAGAAAGTTTTCTTTCCCTTGCAAACTTTGCAACTGGCGAAGTGTAGAAGGAGGAGGGAGATTAAGGATCGCCTCAACCTTTAAAGGATCCACCCGGATCCATTGATGCGAAACGATAAAACCTAGAAGACGACTGGATTCCACACAAAAAATGCATTTATGAGGATTCAAACGGATACGGTAGAACCAACAGCGAACGAAAATGGCTCGGAGGTGGTGGGGGTGATCGACTCTGCACATAGAATGAGCGGGTAAATCGTCCAAATACGGTTGAACAATGTGCTTGATATCATGAAAAGCATAAGACATAGCACGTTGAAAAGTTGCGCCAGCGTTCTTAAGACCGAAAGGAAGTTTCTGATAGGTAAAATTACGCCAAGGACAAATAAAAGAAGTCTTATGTTGATCCTCGGGAACAATGTTAATTTGATTATATCTGGAGAAACCATTTATGAGAGAGAAGATTTCACTTCCAGTGCAGTCATCGACAATCTGATCGACGAAAGGGGTAGGAAAGTTGTCTTTTGGACAAGCTTTATTAATATCCCTATAATCAACACATACACGAATCGTACCTTGTTTCTTGTCAATTGGGACAAGATTGGAAACCTAGTCTGTGAGAGCCACCGGATAAATAAAGCCAGCTTTCAAAAGTTTCTCGACTTCAAGCTTTATAGAAGCCGCTTTACGTGGGTAAACTGGAAGAAGGCATTGTCAGACGGGTTTAGCATCAGGATATGTCTTTATCTCATGTATCACAATCTTAGGGTCAATACCTGGCATTTCTTCGTAACTCCAGGTGAAGATGTCACGAAAATCTTTGAACAGGGATGTATAGGTGACTATTTCGTTAGGGGAACATGAAGCTCCAATATGGACATTTTCGATGATTCCAGGTTTAATGGATATGTCAATGGGATTCGTGGGTGAGATATTGCTTAAGTTCCCTTCAGCAAACACATCGTGTGTAGACTCGGGAACGGTCAAGATAACGACAACGGTCGACGTGGTCGAAATCCATTGGTAGTTCTCAAGACTGTGTTTCTCCAGAAAGAGGATAGAACAATGATGCCCATCGTCCCAAGGGGTTTCCTCCATGATGGACATGATCATCTCATCGGTGGGAAAAATAACACAAAAAGGATAGGGATACAACTCATCAAGAGAGGAGGTAGAATGAGTGGCCGATTGAATGGCCTGATAGGTGGATTCAACCAGACTTAACGACATTGTGTCGCCGAAACGAAGATGATCTCCAGGGTCAGGGACTATCCAGGGGTCGTGAGATGCAGGAAGTTCGTGAGGCAAAGTAGAGATCATGTTGATAGAAGCAACAGACGAGTGTGGAACATCGAGCGGTGGAATGGGTAAAGTACCCATTAGCGAGGAGTCCTTTAGAAGGCCTACACCGACGTTCTCATAACCCGATGGGGTTTTAGAAATAAATGGTACGTTGCCAGTACGGGTATCAGAATTGAAGAAGGCAAGTTGGTCTACGGTAACAACCTTTCCTTGATGAGGGAAACGTACTACATATAACAGTGCCGACACAACGATGCACATGGAATCGATCCAGCTACAGCCAAGCAAAAGGTTATAATCAAGGGGAGCATCAAAGACTTCCACTTCAACTTGGACCATTTTACCTTCTAACGAGATGGGCAACGAAGGAAGAACACTGTAGGGCTTAAAACCAGAGTCGTTGAAGGCTTTAAGAGTGTTCTAGGATTCATTCAAAGGAGGAGAGCCAATGGATTTCCAACAAGCAAGAGACATAACACATGTCGAGGCACCCTCATCGATAATGGTTCGGAAAATGTTTTTGTCAGAGACAATCACTTGGATCTGGAACGCAAGTTGAGCGGGTAACCTTGGAATGTGATCGTCCAAGTCAAAGACTATCAAATTCGTATCCATCGGATCGATTCCACCAATAGCTTTCAATAGTGCCTTCCATTGTGTGGGACAAGTCTGAAGGACTTCAAGGGCTGACATCGCAGAAGGTGCTTGAGCCAGATCTTCAACAATGTTGTAGTTCTGGGCAGCACGAGCGTGAGGATTGAAAGATGATTTCCGAATGACTCCCTTTGGGGTGGGTTGCAGAACTGTGTCAAGGCTCGGTTGTTTGAGATGAAGATGATCGTTAGTAGGTGGAGTCATTGGAGAGGGTTGTACCAAAGAAGGGGGTAAATCGTCAACCTTCTCCTTAGATGGAGAATAATCTTTGGCTTGAGTAGTGAGTGCAACGTTGTTCTTCTTAGAATCACCAGTACACATCAAAACATATGATGTTGTAGAAGAGGAGGGTTGGTCGTGAATGACCAACTGAGCCTGTTGTTGAGACGGGAAGGGTTGGGACAAGACAGCCGGGGCAGGTGGTTTTGGAGCTCCTTGAAGGAACTTAGTGACCTCGGCACGTCGTGGACAATCCTTCGTGTAGTGATCATCACCACAGATAAGGCAAGGGTATCGTGGTTTGCACTTATCCCGATCATCAACAGGAGTAGTTTTGGTTTGCTCTGCTTGAGAATTATTTTTTCCCTCCTTATTCTTGCCTCTCCCCTTTTTAGATTTGTTTTTACCGGCTGGGGTAGATTGGACTTCATTTACCTTAGAAGTCTTGTCGGTGGGAGTGGTAGGAGATGGAGCATTTTGAACATTAGAAGAAGCAGATTTAGGGTTGGTACTTGAAGCAGAGTGTGATTGGGTCTATGCAGTACCAATCACACCATCAGCTGCATGCGAGGCAGCTGGAGTAGTTGAAGTGCTGGAAGTATTAGGACGAGGTAAGTCAGGTAGTAAATCATAAAGGGTTCCCGTTTGTGAGTAAATGAGGTCAAGATATTGAGCATGACTTATAGCTTGCTCTTCCGTGACTACTCCACCCATGGAAATGTCCTTACCGATTTCGTTCACAAATGATTTTGTAAACCATTCTACAAGTAACTGATCGGGGAGGTCAAGTTTAATGAGACGTCGTCTCCTTCGCCACTCATGGATGTGATCAGATATATGAGTGTCTTTAGTTTGTTTGAAGGAAGTCAAAATCTCAGTCCCAGTATCATAACGGATCGGTAACTGGTAATGCATAAGGAAAGCCATAGCTAGGGTGTTGAAATCAGAGAAGAAACCCCATGGTAATTCAATATACCACTTCACAACAGAACTGGTAAGGGTTCATTGAAAAAGACGTAAACAAATAGAGTCATCCATCAATGAGTTGGATGAACACCACAGATGAAAAGTCATAACGTGATTTTTTGGGTCCTCTCCCACTTTTTCGTTGAACTTAGGAATGTCTGATGGAAGCTTGGCTAGGATAACAGGCCATTGGGGAGAGTGACGAATAGGATCATTTAAAATCCTTGACAAATCCTTGACAAATCCGATAAATCCAAAGTGGCAAGAAAGGGTAACTATCTATTCACTTGCGGGTACTAGTGGCTTTGGGGAGGAAGCCCTGTCGGCAAACTAGTAGGACCATAAGCAGTCTGCATATAATGTGAATACCCAGGCATATTCAGTGGCGGATGGACAGGATAGTAGATCATCGGACTATACCCTAGAACAGGGGCTTGAGTTTGAGCTATCATTCCCCAAATGGGATTAAACGAACCCGGATATGGTTGGCCCTTGCTAGGGGGTGTTACTGACGCAGTTGGAAACTGTTGCCCCCCAGTCGATTGAGAAGGATTTTGTATCAAATGATTCCAATACTGAGCCAAGGATGGAGGTATGTTTTTCCCATAAGGTGGAGTGGGTCCTCCCATCGAAGGTGGTGTTCCAATTGGGTTTTGCCAACTGAGAGGGGGTTGAGTTATACTACCTTGATGAGATTGTCCACTAACTAGAAACTGATAAGTTGGAGTGAATGACGGAATAGCACCACTAGGATTAGGATTTTCAGTAGAAGACGAAGAAGGTCCTCCAAAAGGAAATTGAGGGAGTGTTGGGACAAAACTGGGAAGAAAATGCCCAGAAGAAGAAGGACCACTAGGAGAGCCGGATGGAGTTTGCGCAGGAGTAGGAATGGAAGCATTCAACGCACGGTATCCAGGTGATAGTGTCGGGGCAACGTTGGGCGTTCATGGTGTGTTGATAGGAGAAAGACTAACCGTAGTAAACCCGGTTGGAACACTCAAAGTAGCTGCAAGATGGGCCATTTCGGCAGGGACGGTAAAGTGATAAGTGGTAGTCACCAGAACTGTCTCTGTATTAGAGATTTCAGAAATCACAAGTGGGTTGATCTCGGAAATCACAGGTGAACTTGGACCAAAAAGGTCTCACCGAAAAATGCCCATAGACCAAAAAGGATCTTGGTCCCCAGGTCCAGTTGGAGATCCGGAATACACAACAATTAAGTCTCCGGAAGAGTTTGATCGCATAAAACGTCTCTCAGAATCGGGGTGAAGTCAAAAGTCCTCTTGAGTATTTGTAATTCGAAAACATTCTAGAGAGTCAGTTCGTTCCACTTGTGGTGTGGTGACAACTGTGACTTCACCTTGCCAAGGAGATCCCTTAGGTGTACTTGTAGGCAAGGGTTGAGAACCTTCCAGATGCTCTGGAGATAAACCCTGCATTCTACGTGAACGACGTGGGGGAGCTATTGTAAATGAGTGAAAAACTTCGCGAAGAAAATCCTATGGTAAACTTCGAGAAACAAACAACACGCGCTAGTAAACAAAATCTAAGAAGCAACACCAAGCAAACAAGACCTTCTAATTCCGAAGCCACTAGTTGGTGATGAAATCCAACGTCGCAATAATGAGACGAGAAGGGGCGGGGCTAGGGTGGAAAAGTTACGCTGACGACCTTCTTAACGGACTTACACCCCGGTGCAAGCTCCCACACATAATCGTGGGTACACCCTCCAAGGAGCCTGAGTGAGTTTGGTCAATGTCAATTCCAGGTACCGTGAAGACTTTCCCCTCCACAATCACCTCGGGTAAGAACCTAGAGAGATAGGCCACTAAGGTCACCACCAACAACAATAAATCCTGGGGGGACAATCGACAGTCCGATCCACAGACAAGGACAATATATCTAGCCTGAAATCAACTCAAAAGGCTTCCACTCATCATTGTGGGTATACCTCCGACTGATCCCCGTAATACGTGAAATCTCGACAGTGATATCAACAAAGAAGGGTGAGTAACTCTGCCAATATCAATGCGACCTCATGTTTGACCCTTGTGTGAGAAGGGCTTCCCAGGACAAGATGTTGCAAATGGAATTTAACACTCCCTAACACAAGATGCTATTGTGTGTTTTGTGCTTTTGGAGAGTGTATCTCTCTTCCTACTCCAAAGCACTAGCCTAGATAAATGTTGGTGTACAAGAGCCCTAAAAAAGTGTTACTAGATAAATTTTATGATTACGTAGTGTTATTAAGAGCTGTTGTTTACTCAAAGGAAACGGAGGTGAAACTTATGTTGTATGACTCTGACCCAACAATGCAAGGATGAGAATGAAATGTATCACTTTTTTTTCAATGAATCCTATGTATGGGAGAGAGAGAAAGTTTTTTGGATCAACCTTGAACTACAATGCAAAATTTCCTTCAAAATGCAAATGCAACAAATCACGCATCAAATGACAATTCTCTATTGTGTCTTTTTCAATAATTTCAACAATTTGATTTTCAGTGTTTTCGAAGAAAAAAACGATCTTTTGAAAGAAAAAAATGTGTTCACTTTTCAGAAAGGACCCTCACTATGCCAATGAGAGTACAGAAAATCAGAAAACCAATGAACAAGCAATGATAATAACCCAATCCACTCTTTCAATGAAAACAAAAATAAAGGGCAAACCAATGTAGTCTTTTCAAATGCATAAGAAAAATGACCTTTCAAACAATCAACAAATGATAAAAGACCAAGAAAAAACAACTTTCAACCGATCACCAGTCCTTAACTAATCAAACACACTCAAATTCCAAAATCAGAGAGTATGGCGTTGCCAAGAAAAGTCAAGAAACGAAAGTCAAGACAAAAGTGACAAGAAGAGCCTTGCAATCCCAAGACTGTCCATGCACGCAAACGAAGACAAGAAAGACACCAATCAATGGTCAAAGAAACACTTATGAGGCACTTAAACTGATTTGGGCAGTTGAAGATGCCAAAACTCAAATCCAAAAATTTGAAAAAATGAGTTCGCAGGCTGGTAGTATTACACAGTGCGAGAATCACTGATTCTCACAGGTGACCCTTGAGAAGGGTGTGAGAACCTCACACTGAACTTTAAAGGCAGAATGTGAACCCTACCAATTCTCACAGGCTACAATGAAGTGCAGTGCGAGAATTTCTGAACATAATCAAAATTTTGGAAAATGAAGCAAAATTTGAAAAGGCCTCTGGACCCAGAGGGTCTATCAGGATATCCTGAAGACTTAGAGATTGATAGGAAAGGAGAAAAGTAAAACCAGAGCGAATGGCCACATAAAAACACCAAAATCCACAAAGACAATGGGATTGTTCTCCAGTATGGTTGCCAATTTTGTTATCGGACTAATCGGTAGGTGTGGACACTAACAGATCTCCCTAGATCCACCTGGATCTAGAACAAAACAGGACAAGACATGACTCTTTCCCTAAGTTTTGACCATTGAATTAACTAGGAGGCAAGAACAAATAACATACCTTATTATCACTTCCTAGGGTCTTTGTTTCTCCTTCTTTGCTCCAGTGCTCTCGTGAAATCAAGACCAAGACAACACAAACCAACCAAAGTGAAGATAGCACAATGTATTCAACAGTCAACCTATGTGTATGATCAAGGAATTACACAATAAAGTGGAAATAACTTTATGGGAAAGGGACATGCCACTGTATCATATTAATGGAAAGTAAAGATTACAACCTGAGCCTTGATGTCACAAACTTCCTTTCGATGGATCTTGGCTCCGACACACACACTTGCTCAGTATTTGCATGAAGAAAATCAACTCCTTTTGATAGACTTGTTGGAGTCTCCAAGTTGTTGTTCAATGCTAAGTCCTTCACACAATTCTTTCACCAATTCTCCAATGAATCTTGCTTAACCTTTTCCATGAGAATTCCCTCAATATATAGGAGAGAATGAATTAGTTACTTGGATAAGAATGATCCCAAAATATCAGGGAATCCAGTACTAGGATAACCATTCGAATGCCAACCCATCCTTCTAGAAGATTCCCTTCTAGAATCATCGAGAATTCATCTTTTTCCATGCTTTAGGAAGAGTTTTCACCCTAGATGTTCAACACAGTGCGAGAAGTTCGCACCCTAGCTTAAGGAAGCTTGTGAGAATCAATCATTCTCGCACCCAAATATACTAGCAGCCTGTAAACCTTCTTCAAAAATGAGTTTTCTAGGAAGAGATGAAGGTAACTTTTCTCAGGAGAAAGTTCTAATGAAGAGCCTAAGTACACCATCATCAATACATCATCATGACAACCAAAATCATGTGTAACAACAGTAGATAGTTATCCCATCTACAATCTCCCTTCGACCATATGATGGTCAAACTTCCCAACCCCAAGGACTTTACCAGAATTTTCCCATCAAGTTAGGGGACAAAGAAGTCCATGTCGATGTTGAGGTTATAGATGCCTCTTTGGATTACAACCTCTTGTTCGGAAAAATATTCATGTATTCCATGAAGGCCATGGCCTTGTCAGTTTTTCATAAGATGATTTTCACCCACAATGGGAAACTCGTTACCATCAATCAACTGAATTAACATGACCCTCAAGCCCATATTCATCCTAACAATGTGGTTTCTTCCTTAGGTGGGGACTAGACTACTACCCCTATCAACGAAATTTTCCCAAGAGTCTACAAAGATTCTTACTTGTTAGGTGCATACTATGAACCACCTACGATAGTCCCTGCACCTATTTCCTATCATATTTCCATGGTGTCATCTAGCCATGGACCAACGAGATTAAACCCACAACCCTCTATTGGACCATCCACACCTCCATCATTCATGCCTCCACCAGGTATGTAGTAGTCGCATCCAGACTATCCCTTTGGTCAGGTACCCTTTTTGTTCCTTCCTCCTAGGATCATCAATACCCCCGTCATGACTACCCACACCTTGCTTAACCTTACCCTTGAGATTAGTTTGTGGTATTTGGATCCATATCCCACCTCACCTCCGATCTCTATGCCTAGGCCATATTTTTCTTTGACAACCGTGCAACCTATATCTTTGCACACTAGTGTTCCGTAGAAACCTGCACAACATGCACCTCGACCTTCAAAATCCCCATCTCTCCTTGTGCAGGCCCCTCCTCCACCAATGCCACAAGGAAACAGAGGTGACAAGGGGGAAAAACTCAAAGTCAAATGGAGAACCAACTCTTCCAAACAAGCCATGGCCACCTAGAGAATTGCATCTCATCCCATACCACCATGTGCCATATGTGATATTACTGGACATTCTACCTTCAATTTTACAAGGATACCTAATCTTAAGGAACTTTACAATGTCGAAGACTTAAAACTTGATTCCTCCATACCTACTATGGCAGTCTCTCTTCCTGATTCTTTGACCAAGAATGGGGTAGGGTATGTATACCTCCATAGACTTTACCAGTCAAATCGCTTGGTGGAGGGGGTCTTATACACCAATTTGGTGTTTGGCTTGGTCGTGACCTTAAAAATAGATTATTATTATTATTATTAAGTCCTTGCGCACGAATCACCCTTTTTATGTGTGAGACACTTATGGCCATTATTATCATCATTGTCCCTGTATGCCCAAGTATCATGATTCTCTTGAGATATTGTTCCAGTTGGATTATGTTCATTAGACATATCCAACACCTATGACCAATTCCCAACCCATCATTGATATTGGTCCCCCTATAGTGCATACTAGTGAGATTTCCATGAAAATTTTCTTTCTATCACATTCCATGGAATCAAAGCTTATGAGAACCTTCAATTCTCTACATATGAACATCATATCACTCACATCGTTCCTCATGTATCTCTGATCACAACATTGGTGGAACCTTTGTCTACTAGTCTTCTATCCACTCCTTTGGATGAAGTGTATTTGAACCATGTTTCTCATTCCCATGGCAAGGGGCAGGGGGCATCATGCCCACATATACCCATATCATGGGGCGTCATACCCACTTACTTCTTAGGCCCCCATGATTGACCTAGTGGGAGGGGTAACTCTTGGATCTTCTCTCGATAGTTCATCCCCACATCCTAATTCTGATCAATGCTATGTCATTGGAATCATGATTTTGAGCCATTTTGAAAATTTCTTACTTTGAAACTTCACCAAGAAGCCATTTTTCCAAGAAGATTCAAAGATCATACATTTTCATCGAATTCTTCTTCAACTGGTCACACCACTTAAGAACCATTTTTTTGTCATTGTTGTTGACTGTTGAGTAAGGATTCCCCATGAATAACCACTTTTATTCATGGATGTGGGTCTCCACTAGGCCTTCATTTCCTTTTCATTTAGAATATTTTTCTCTCCCTTTTGATCATTTCATTTTCCTATCCTTATGATAAATTTCCTATAGGACCCCCTCACTTGGGTAGATGGATCAACCCTCCATCTTTTTCATTTTCGATCTACTCGGTGATAGAGCCTTCCCCACATGGGCACCCTAGAATATTGACCCCAGTTTCATTTTGGTGCTCATGCTATTTCATTCCCCTAGGGGTTGGGAGAACATTTAGTCTCCATACAAGAGTTGAGCCACATGCATTTATTCTCATCATGTTGAAAACCACACACCCTGGACTCCCACATTTTTGGTTTTTATTTGTTGGAATTCTCTTTCAGTTGGTCACATTACTTAACCACCACTGTTTTTTTGTTTTTTTTGTTCTTGTTGACCATTGAGCTAAGAGTTCCTCATAGACAAAAATGATTTCCTATGCCTTACCACTATTTTCCCCTAGTTGGGGGCATGCTCTTTGCATACCATTGAGTCCCTTAGCTGGAAGCATAATCCCATCCCCTCCTGGCCAGCCCCATCGACATTACTAGGAGTATGGTTTTCCTTGAGAGATTCATTCTATACCAACCCCACTAGCATTATCTAGAAAGATCCCTCCCGTATCATCTCCTAACCAACCCCATTGGCATCCTTGGGAGGGGTTGTCTCACACTCACCTTCTCACCAACCCCATTGGCATTATGAGGAGGAGTAATCCTTTATTTCCCTCTACTAACCAACCCCATTGGAATTCTTAGTTGGAGGGTTATGTCTCTTTTGGTTATTTAGTTCTTTCCTGACCAACCCCATTGGCATTTCAGGAAGGTCCCATTTATTGGGCTATCTCCTAAACAACCCCATTAGCATTTCATGAGAACCCCTTGGTCTGGTTTCCCTCTTGACCATGATTAATAGGGATCTCTTTGGGTTATCTTTCATTCCTAGACAACCCCACTAACATTCTCAATAATGATATTCATTGATGACATCTCCATGCTCAACCTCATAATCATTCTTAGGGGGCATAGTACTTGTTTTTATCCTCCGCACAAGTCTCATAGACATACTTCAGAGAAGTCTTTGTGCTCCAATCTTGTCCATCTCCTTTGGCATTTTCAGGTGTGAACTAGTCTTTTGACTCTCCCCTCCTAATCAAACCCAATTGGCATTAATTGATGGGATTGTATTGTCATCCTCTATGTTTAACCAACCTCACCGAAATTATTAGACAGAGTTGAGTGTTGTCCTCCTAGCTAGCCCCATTCGCATCACTAGGAAATTGTATTTGATGTTAGTCATTTCTTCTCAACTTTCCCATTGGTATTGTTGAGAGGAATTTTTCCATGTCATTTCTTTCTATCCAGCCCCATTGGCATTAATAGGAAGAATATCCCTCTTTATGTTATTTTCTCCTAGCTAACTCCATCGGCATGGCTAGGAGGACTTTCCACTTGGGTTCACTCCTCCTAGCTAGCCCCACTGGAATTTCTAGGAGGTTTTCCCTTTCATATTCCCCCTTCCTGGTCAACCCCACCAACCTATCCCAGGAAGAATCCCTCTCTGTTGAGTGTCTTCCTCCACTAAGATCCCACTTGGCCACTATGTTTTTAAACACATTTGTGAGACTTATTTCCCCCTTGGAAACATCCATATGATTCCCTTGTTCAAAGCATCTTCGATGAGTCACCCCTTGATCAACTGTGTCCATCACATATAGCCCATCCACCCATTTGTAGTTGTCCCATTGATACCTTTGACCAACATTATGCCTATTCACCCACCATCCTTATGGATGTCCTCAGTTGCTGCCAAATTAGCCCTGCCTTTATACTCTAAACAAGGGAAGCCTTCAGTCCACCTCTCTTTTCTTTCCATCCATTCCATGCTTTCAGTCCCCATCATCCACATCATGTTTGTCACCTCATGCTATTCTTTTGGTGCTTCCTTCTCCTTGGTTCTAGTGGGATTCCCTCTATAGACTTCAACACTTGTATTCTAGAGGGTTGACCTAGAGGATTGTTACCTTGGATCCATCTTTATCCTCATTTCCTTGGTTGTATTTTATGTTCTCGACTTAAACTCTTTTTCACACATTTAAGACTCATGCACTTGACATTACAGTGATCTAGTTTTTTATTCCATCATCATGGATATGTGTGAGATGTAGTAGACCTTAGAAGGGGGTTTCCCTGTAGATATCCCCTCGCATGTGCCAGTCTCAACAGGTTCTTCCATATTTATAACTTCACGGATTGTTCTTTGGATATTGGGCCTTCAAATACTTCTTCACCATTAGGCCCCAGTGGACTTTCCCTTATCAACTTCAACACATCTATTCTAGGGGATGGTATTTTGTACCTTGGTACCTATCCCCCAGCCAATGTGTGATCGTGGAACATAATGAGAGAGTCCTCATTTCTCTCAGAATTGGTGTGATCTCATGTCCTCACACTATTGATATCCATACATGCATATGTGATTCAACCTCATATGTAGTTCCTCATATTTTCTTGGCTTCGTACTATCGATATATGATCCCCATGATGAGTTTTCCTTTAGTATGCTCATGACAAATTTGTGGATCCTCATTCATGTTCATCGGGGATTCTGAGGTTGTTTCCACCTCCTTTCTTCAACATGAGGGGACATCAGTTCTTATGTACGCATTTCATCCAAAGTTGGGACATATTTTAGATTTTCCCTTCCAGATATTGTATATGAGACCAATTTTATCATGTTGAGGTAGTCTGGCTATATTTTCCAGTTTCATGTTATATTTGAGACTCCTTTATAGTCTCATTGTTTGATTTCATGAGTATTCTCAACGAGTATGGGTATTCCTACCTCATCCCATGGAGATCATATTACTCCCCACTTGATGACCCTTTGTTGACAGGTGGTTTTTTATGGCCTCTTCACAAATTGGGCCTTCTTTTCTTTTCCCATGGCAGCACCTCTCCTCTTCAACTGACACATATCCAAATGAGGGAAAATTATAATGTATGTCGGTCATTTGATTTGCTCCTAAACTCACACATTAGGGGGCATCTTTTATCACCATTTATTCACATGTGTAGCCCAAAAGGCTAAGCCTTTCCGATTTACACCATCATAGCCTATGTATCCCTTGTCATACATACTCTCACACCATTATCCCCTTACAAATAACTTGGGAAAACCCCTTTTTCCTAAGTTATTTCCCACTATTTTTCCCTTGCACAACATAGGAAAACCCCTTTTTCCTAAGTTATTTCACTTAATTAACTCATAATCCACTTTTATGCATTTCCCCTCTTTATTTTATTCAAATTAGAGGGAAAATTCAAATTAGTGGCTAAAATAGATTTGGTCAAATATGATATTTCAGTATTTTGACCATATCAAGGATAACCATTATTTTCCCTATAAAATAAAGTGAGCCATACCATTTTCCATAAATATTTTTCTCGATAGTACTGAGATGCTGCCAAAATTTCCACTCATGTTTTAGTCTCATCTCACCATTGTTGCTTTCAGCCAAGAAGATAATTTAGGGAGTGCTACCATACATAGGGAAAGAAAGAAGAAGCCTCCCATGGAGAGGCCACTAGGAGGCATTTTGTCTTCACAAATTTTTCCATAAATGTTGTTTATATTATTCTTTCCATTGGGTATAGAGATTGATCACAGCCTTTGGATATTTCTACTACATTTTGCAGTTGATATGTCTTTTTTTTATGTTATTGTAGATCTAGATCCGAAGGAATGCGTTTACATTGATTAAAGTAAGTTTTATTTGATTTTTACCCACTCTTGTCTATGATCTAGAATAACCACTAGAGATACATATCTACTCACCTGTGTTGCAGATTTGTTATAATACCCTTATCTACACAACCATCTTGGTCCAAGTTTGAATCTTGTACTTTCCCTTTCATACTCTTTCTTTTTTCAAATGATCCCACCAAAGGCATGCATGTCCTCTTAGCTTGGTTTCTACTAATTTCACTCTTTTGGGATTGTTGTTTTCTCCCACTCAAATACCTCTCAATCTAAATGATATAGTCCATCAATTCTTCAATGTTTATGCCAACATGATAACTAGTTACCTTCATTTTTTTTTGGCCTAGAATGTTTCATCATTCCCCTGATCAATGCCTCACATTTATTTCCTTCTCTTTTTTCTTCAGTGGTCTTTGTCTTCACTTTCTTGTTACTTGCAATCTTCTTCTTTGATTTATTAGCATGTTGAATTTTTTTCTTGAGTCCTTATAACATCCTCCACATTTATTTCAACTCCTTCAAACTCAACTCAACTTTCTTCTTCTACTACTTTTGCATCCTTTGTAGCTTCTCTTTTGTTTTTTCTTTAGTGACTTGAATTCTTCCAGAGACTTTGCTCACTTTCTTTAGATTCTCCTAGCATCCTCACAAGATGAACAATTGGTTCTTGATGACTTCTCAATAACTTTCTTCTACGAAAAATTTCAACTATGATACCATCTAGAAGCCAAAGGCCAAATTGTAGCAAGCCCAAAAATTCTTTGGTAATATAATAATTACTTAGAACTCAAATATCCTACATAAGTAGAAATACATATAAGTAAACAAAAGAGTGAATATTCTTTGTTCATTAACAATAGATCAATGGATTACATTCTTAGGGAAGACTCAAGTTGATCCCACAAATTTGCAAGCAACATGTATTCAAATCCCCAAAAATGGACACCATATTGGCATATAAGTCAAACAAAGGTGTCTAAGTAATTTCACTGAATTATCAATACCCCTTTAGCAAGCAACGACTTCTCCAAGAATAACACAATGGATAAGAAAAGGCTCCTATGAGCATGATATAAAGTCTCCTTCAAAAATACAAAATGGTTCCCCACCTAAGGGACTCCTCTCTCCCCTCTAAGCTACAATTTTCCACTATAAATACAGATATTACTTTAAGAAAGACCCTTCCTATATTTGTTATGTTTGTTATGGAACATTGAAAGCAACATGGGTCTATTAATATTATGGTAGCTACAGGAGGTATTTACACCCACGTGTGAACCTGATGAGAATAGAAGACTCCGGGAAGCAAGAAAAACCCTAATGAGTTGGCTAATAACCCTAGAAGCCTTGTCAGCTCAAGAAGATAATTTATATTAGGCTATTAGCCTCCAAGAGAAGAAGTCGGCCAGAAATAATAATAATATACTGAATAGACACATACCCAGAAGGAGAAGTCGGCCCCAACAAAACTGGCAGGATTACTATAAATACAAGGTACCAGTTCTCATTTGCAGCATCTCAGAATTGCAATTTCCCAGTTGGTGTGCACTGCAGTTGCAGTTTGGTGCGCGGGTTTGGAGGAGGGTTGCAGGTGTAGGTGCAGCAGCAACTAGTTCTCAGTATTAGCTTGAATATCTCTTGGCTAGGGTTTGGAACATCTGATCATCTTTTGTGATGCGCTATCCTTGGGGATTGATGCACTACTCTTTGTTTGGCTATATAGCCTAGGGTTTACTTCCAGAGTAATTCTCAGTCAAGGTTAAGGTGCTCGGAGGGAGGCTTTGGCCTATGGTTGGGGGACGAAGGTATTGTCAATGGTAAAACGAGCACACCATCTTCTATATTCTAATAGGTTATGGGCCCACACCCCTTCAGTCAGCCTAAAACGTTGGAAGGAAACATAGCCGCTAGACATTGAACTCGTTGAGGAATTACCGCTAGGGTTACTAGCAGGAGCAGTTTCCAAAAGCACTGCAGCTAGGGTTACTAGCAGAAGCAGTTGCAGAAACCCTAAACCTCTTGTCGAGGCACCTTAAGTGACGAGATTGACCTAATCTTTGGATATATCAGTAGATCAATGCGCCCTAGCCCAGCGCATCTCCTGGTACTCTTAGAAGGCCAAGATGTGAAGTTTGAATTTCTAGTCAAATCTAGGGTTTGACCAAGTCAAGCAAGCCATGATGAACTCTATGAAGTCTAAGAACAAGCTATATGGAGCCTCTAACCTCAGATCATGGAAGACAAGGATTGACCTCATCCTTGCTAAGAATAAAGTGTTGGATATTGTGAAAGGAAAGATCGTGAAGCCAAAGTTTGAAGAAGGAGAAGAGAAGGAACCGTAGAATGTTGCAGCTATGGAGAAGTTCAAAGATATTGACATCAATTCCATGAGTATCATAGTGGATTCCATAAAATACCACTTGATACCCTACATATCCCATCTTGATTCATCGAAGAAGATGTACGATGCCCTAACAAATCTCTTCTCAGTCAGAAAAATTGGACAAATTATGAGTCTGAAGGATGAGCTCTGTAACATGAAGATGAATGATGACGACAACATAACATCATACTTTGTAAGAATCTCCTAGTTAAGAGATCAACTACAAGCTATTGAAGAGATCACTTTAGAAAAGGAATTGGTGAACATAGTACTCAATGGTCTTCCCAAGACATGGGATGCATTTGCCACAAGCATGAACACAAGGAAGGAGTACCCGACATTTGAAGAACTTTGGACTTGTTGTGCTCAAGAAGAATCAAGGATCAATGCAAAAGAGAAACCTCAAAAGAAGTACAATGATCAAGCCTTCACAGCAAGATTCAAGAACTTCAGAAACAAAAGGAAGTTTGGTTCAAGGAGGAAGCCAAATCAAGAAAAAGACATTTCAAAAATACAGTGCTTTCAACTGTCAGAAGTACGGTCACTACAGAAATCAGTGTCTCGAGCTAAAGAAAAGGAAGGAGAAACATGAAGCATCGATTGCTGAAGAAAAGGAACCGACAAAGAAGACTAAGCAGGATGGAAGAGACTTCTTCTACTAAAAGGTAACAACATTCTTCTCATTTCTTGTACATATCTTGTTTGCATCGTCTTTGTACATATCTTGTATATC
>ML792260.1:443932-464241 GCA_009831015.1 Picea engelmannii | reverse complement strand
ACTGCATTGTTGCAAACTAGTGATGGGCATAGCCGGAAGAAGCGTTCACTCCCACAGCCTTGTAGGAATCTGGTGTTGTATTTCCACGATGTAATCTACAATGGCAAAAACGCTGACAATGCAACATCTACGCTTGTGGGTGCTCCACAGGGGGGCAACCTCACACTTCTTGCTGGAAAAGACAACCACTTTGGAGATCTGGCGGTGTTCAACGATCCCATCACAGTGGACAATAATTTCCACTCCCCTCCGGTGGGCAGAGCTCAGGGTTTCTACTTCTATGACATGAAGAACACCTTCAGCTCCTGGCTTGGATTCACCTTCGTGCTCAACTCTACAGATTACAAAGGCACCATCACATTCAGTGGAGCAGATCCAATCCTTACAAAACACAGAGATATATCAGTGGTGGGAGGCACCGGAGATTTCTTAATGGCAAGAGGAATAGCCACCATCTCAACCGATGCGTACGAGGGCGACGTTTACTTCCGTCTCTGCGTGAATATCACACTCTATGAGTGCTACTGATATTATTTTCTACTATTGATCTCATAACCCTCCAAGTCTACTGATCTTTCATGCATGTTCTTCATTTCTATGTTGATTTTAAATGAATTAGCGTTTCGCTCTTTTGCAAATCTGCATTGGTAGAGTGAAATAATATGTAATAATGTTTTTGTTTAGCTTCCAAATAATGTATTTCGATTTTGTGGAAGCTCCTCACATGATTGATTGAAAGTTTAATAAGAGTTTTGGATATGTTTAAGATCTGTGTCTATTGGAACTCCTCAGTTTATATATACAATCTATTAATATGTTGATTGAAAGTATAACCAGAGTTTTGGATATGCTTAATATATGTTGATTGAAAGTATAACCAAAATTTTAATTTTACCATGGAGGATTACCTTCAACCATGTCTGTTAACTACTCAAGCTGGCTCGATACAAGTAATTTTCAAACTTGATTGAGTTGTGGTTAAGTTTCTTACAAATTGCAAATGATTTCAACAATAATGAATCAAACCTCTTATAAGTATCAGGCTTCTCACAGGAAGAATACCAGAGTAGTGTAAATTGTGTTTCAGATACAAAATAAGGCTTCTCACAAGCTGAATCCCAAAGTAGTGTAAACTATGTTCCAAATATACAAGATTGAGCTAGCATGTCAAAATACCTTTTAATCTTTTGAGCATGTTCCTCTAAACTCTAATGATCTTCTTCTTGATGTTCCCCCACTGTAATAATTGAAATTACCTTCGTTCCAATGATTCTATGTTTTTTACCTCCACAATCTAGTTTTCTTCTTGATGTTCCCCCACTGTAATAATTGAAAGTACCTTTGTTCCAATGATTCTATGTTTTTTACCTCCTCAATCTAGTTTTCCAATAGTTTAATTGTTGCTTCTTGCATAGGGAGAATTGCATCTGAACCAAAGAATCAACAATATGGAGTATGTTTGATACTCGTTTTAGGGATGCTTTGACAGGCCATCTTTAACTCAATTTAACCGGATTGTAGATTCGGCTTATTGGAAGGCTCACCTACAAAGTTGTTTATTTTGTGACTTTGTGGTCTGGTCTTTTGGTAATTCAAATTTACAATCTGGTCATCAAGTAATAATTTTACTTGAAAACTCAAATTTACAATATCTGGTCATCAAGTAATAAGTTTACTTGAATATATGTCATTTTTTTATAACCTGTTGTGGCTGGACTTTTTGATAACTCAAATTTACAATCTGGTCATCAATCAATGAGTTTACTTGAATATCTGCCAATCTTGATGATTTGAATCTACAATGGAGCCATTTTTGATGACCTGATTGTGGCGGGACCTTTTGCTAACTCAAATTTACAAGCTGGTCATCAAGCAATGAGTTTACTTGAATACATGCCAATCTTGATGATTTGAATCTACAATTGAGCCATTTTTTATGACCTTTTGCTAACTCAAATTTACAATCTGGTCATCAAGCAATGAGTTTACTTGAATACATGCCAATCTTGATGATTTGAATCTACAATTGAGCTATTTTTTTATGACCTTTTGCTAACTCAAATTTACAATCTGGTCATCAAGCAATGAGTTTACTTAAATATATGCCAATCTTGATGACTTGAATGAATCTCATTTTTTATGACCCGACAAAGTTAAGACACATTGTGACTGGACTTTTTGATAACTCAATCCCTCCGTGCTCCAATCTAGCCACGCTTCAATCCCGAAGAGGATTCAGTTAATGAACAAGGACTAGTAATTGAAACCTCAGCTCAGTCCATAAATAGAAAGTGTGGAAGCTATGGCCAAGGAGACAGAACTGTCAATCCAAGGGACTATGATGTTTGTGTCAGGAGGAAGCACACACAGTCTGAAGGATGCGCAGACAAAAAACATTGGATGGGATGGCCAGATGACTCTCCTAGCGGTTGTTCACTGAGTATAAGTAGATTAGTTGAAGATTTTTTTATGGCTGTTGAATGGTTGAGAAGAGCTCCTTACTTTGTAATATTTTGATATCAAAACTATTCTCTGGTTATGTATGAGACCTGAGACTTTCTCATTAATAGAAGTCATCTTCTTTCATACTATTGTGCTAAAACACTCATGCATGGATGATCCAGACGAGTTGTTGTAGTTGTATTGTAATGGAGGTTTGATTATAATGTTGTTGTGACCTGTTTTAGTTTTCGATTTCGTTGTCTTGTCTCCTCTTGTGCTGAAATGCTCATGCATGGATGATCCAAACGAGTTATTGTAGTTGTACTGTAATGGAGGTTTGATCATAATACTACTATGATATATTTCAGTATCTTAAACTTGAGTTCAAGAGTGCTCTTCTACCTAAGTTTTTCTTCACCAAGCTCCTTGAAGGCCAGATGCTCATGGCAGACTTGTCCACTTTTCTCACTAAGTCTTCCTTCTACTCATCTTTAACCTTAAACCACTAAGTCTTCCTTCTACTAATCTTTAACATTAAACCACTGACTGAAGTTAATGAGGACCTCATTTCCCCGTGCATTGTTTGTCTAGTTTCTATGTTAAATCATTCTTGTACTAAGCTTTGTCCATTTGACCTCCACTCATAAACCTTCCTCCACAAACATTTTGATGGGTACTGGGCTTATCCTCTTGCAATCTGAGGGTGACTCTCAGTGCTAACAACTACAACCACAAAAACCTCTGCACGGGGTCTCTCTTCCTAGCAACAACAGATGGGCGAAATAGTCGAGGAGTACAAAGACATATTCAACTCGTCTACTTGGGTGCCTCTGCATTGTTAGGTAAAGCACCCAATTGATCTCACACTTGATTCTCCTCTTCCTAACAACCATGTATACATGCATTCTATTATGGAGAATGATGAAATCAAACGACAAATCCAAGAGATAAATCTGAAGGGCCACATTGGACCCAACTCTTCACCTTGCGGGAGCTCAATTGTTCTAGTACAGAAGAAGGATGTGACATCATGACTTTGTATTTATTACAGAGCCCTGAACAAGATCATAGTCAAGAACTAGTACCCAATTCCCTTGATTGATGATCTTCTCTATCAACTCAAGGGAGCCACATTTTTCAGTAAAATTGATCAGAAGTCGGGTTACCATGAGGTGTTGATTGAGAAAACTGATGTGTGGAAGAAAAACTTCAATTCCAAAGAAGGCCTCTTTGAGTGGTTGGTCATGCCTTTCGGCTTGACTAATTCCCCGACCACATTCATGTGGATGATGGATGATATATTATGGCCATTCACAAACTCCTTTGTGGTTGTATGTTTTGATGACATCCTCATCTTCAACAAAACTTGGGAGGAACATTTGGAGCATATTCAATAGGTATTGGGCACCCTGTGACAAAACAAGTTATATGCCAACTTGGAGAAGTGTTCCTTCGACATACAGAGAATCGAATATTTGGGATACATCATGGATGCACATGGTGTACATGTGGATCCATGCAAGATCCAATTCATATGCGATTGGCTAGCCCAAAAAATAATGAATGTGATTTGCATCTTCTTCGGCCTTGCTAACTTCTACTGGTGGTTTATGTTGGGGTTCTCTCATATCGCTCGGGCCCTAAGCCAAGTGACCAAGGGTGGAATGAAGGAAAAGTTTGTGTTGTATT
Source organism: Picea engelmannii (assembly GCA_009831015.1). NCBI lineage: Eukaryota > Viridiplantae > Streptophyta > Pinopsida > Pinales > Pinaceae > Picea > Picea engelmannii. Next base: position 460,110 of record ML792260.1, on the reverse strand, counting down.
CTCCGCAACAGAAAGAATTTGAGAATCTGAAATCCCACCTCTCCTTAACACTAGTCTTCATTCTCCCAGACCTGCAATGACCATTTGATATTGAGATAGATGCTTCAAATTATGATATTGGTCCAATCCTCACTTGGCATTGGCATCTGGTATCCTATCATAGTGAAACTATATCTGATGTTGTTTGAATATTCCCCACCTATGACAAAGAGATGTACTCCATTGTGTAGGAATGTCGACAGTGGAAGAATTGCATTTAGGGGAAGGAAACGATCATCCAAACTGATCACAGGCCTCTGCAATTTATGTAGAAACAAGTAAAGTTAAAAAAATACCACCATCAGAAATGGTCCATGTACCTGCAGCAATTCCACTTGAATATCAAGTATAAGAAGGGTAGCACCAATGATCCGGATTATTTTTAGCACGAAATGAGATCGGAGATATAATAAATAAATGCACAGAGATATCGCAAATATTCAATAATATAACAAAAATGTATCGAAGATGAAACCATAAACACAGATATATAGTAATACACAACTTTTATTAATAAAATAAATGTACAGAGACTGTAAAAATATAGAGTGAAAGATTCGCTAGAATGGTGGCAGCTTATCTCTGAGAAGAGATGTGACGGCTACTCGCATTTGCAAGAAGATGATTACAATGAGGCTCTGAAGGCCTTTTTACAATAAGCAGGAATGCCAAAAACCCTAGACATCCAAAAACTTAACCCTGGGAGATGAAGTGCCAAAAGTCATGTGGGCCCCATTTGGGTAAGTGAGTACATCAACTTCCCGGGGTCGTAACTTTTGCACACGATCTCCGTTTTAGGCGTGTGATAGCTTGTTGGAAAGGTATTGTCAAGGAGATTCATTTTGGGGGCTCAATCATGCCTTCGACTATGAGTGAGAACCTCGATCTCGAAAAACCTTCATTTGAGCCCTCAAAATGTCCCCGGAAGTTAAAACCTGCTAAAAATAGTAAATTGCCAAAATTGCCCGAAAGCCATTTTGAGCCATTTGGAAAAGATGGGTGGCCACCGATATCCACCTGGATCAATCCTCCCTCCTTAGGAAGCAATGGTCTCCATTGCATTGAGTTCCCAGGGGAGAGGGAAAAGCATTTGTTGAATCTACATCTTGGTGAGTTGCTTGTCTTGCTGGAGATGTCGCGCTGCTTAGCTTGTGGAAATCTATCACGAACCTATTGCAGTTGAGGCTGCTCAACAAGTCAAGATACATGAGAGGACGATGTGCAGAAGGAATCTTTGCACTTTGTTGCAGCCTTGTCGACCTGCTTTTGTTGGATAGAAGGTGCTTGGGGCAAGGCTGTAGTGGTTGCAGTGTCCTTTTGTTCTCCTTCTGAACAGATTGTGAAGAAGCTGAATTTTGCAGTATGAGATACTACCTTGTGGCACTTTTTAGGTGGAATAGTAGTTGGAACTACCTCTGGTATTCTGTAGAGATGACCCCCCAAAGTAACAATAACACTACGGGATCGAGACTCATAAACAACATGGCGTCTCTACATATATGGTTGTCCCAAGAGAACATCACAAACATCCAGTGGGGCAACATCACATAATACCTCATCCTTGAAGGGTTGGATGCCGTATGACAATCGACACTGTTGGTGGACACGGAGATCTCATCCTTGCCGAAGCCACCCGATGTTGTATGGCTGCGGGTGTGGTGTTATCAACAATCCCAACTATTTGATGACCTCTGCTAAGATGAGGTTCTTCTGGCTTCCGCTATCAACAATAAAATGTAGCGGGGTCCCCTTCACCCACATCTGTGAATGAAAAAGGGGCTCCCTCTCTTCAGGATCTGTTGGTTCTTCTGGTTGAATTGTTGTGGTCGCGACAATGTCAGTGGCATATACGTCAATGATATGTCCTTTACCATTATTTTTAGAATCAGATTCAGAATCAGTGTTCGACTCTTTGTCTTTGATCTCAGCCACCAATGATTGTTTTGAGCGACAGTCATTGGTGTTGTGCCAAGGGATTTTGTGGAACTCGCACCATTTTCCAGTGTCCTTCTTTGTCTTCCCGTGACCCTTATTTTCTTGTGTCTTGGACTGGTTTTCGGGAGACTGGTTGTTAAGGACGTCTTTGTCATACTTTGGTTGTTGCGGATTTGCAGACCCGAATTCTCGTTTGTTCTGGTGCTTAAATTTCTGCTCAATTTTAATAGTATATCGATAAGAAGCACCAAGTGATGAGATGTCTAGAAAATTCATTTCAGTTTGGATGTATCTGTGTAGAGCCCCACGGTATTTCAGAACCAAATGTCGCTTGGAGTCTTTGATACCTAGCTTGGTGCGCAAGGTATGGAAGGTATTGGTGAACTCCGGAACCGCTTGGCCCCTCTCTTTTCACAGTGTGGTACATCTCACGTACTAGTCCTCAATGTTGCCAACAGGGTAATACTGTTCTTTTACCGCATCCACAAAAAAATCCCAAGTGGGATCGACCCCATATATTCCAGACTCCTCTGTGGAACTTTGCTCTCAGTAATTTTCCCACCAATGTTCGACATGAGGGAGAGCTTTAAGGAGTGAAAAGGTGATCTTTTCTTTGTCGAAAAAATTGTGAATAGAGAAATAACCTTCCAGTAGAGTTAACCATTTTTCTAGGGCTTCTGCATCTATCTGTCCTTCAAATACAGGAATATCAAAATTAACTTGTACCTTGAAAGGCGAGGTGCCTCCAAAGTGGTCACTTGATGAAGATGCACCTGATGCTATCGGCAGGCATTGAAGGATGTGGTTAAAATTCTCCATCATTTCGTCCCTCTGTCGCGTGAGAGCTTGCTCAAGCAACAGATTGATAGGATCATCTGCTCCGTCATTTTTCTTTTCTTCCACCATTGAGGGTTTCTTGGGTGTGTGAGAGCGATTTTCTTCAAGAGAGACAAGCTCGAGACCCAACTTGCTATACTCGGACCTCGTCGGGGACATGCACTGAAAAAAATGATCAAGAGCAGCCTGCTCTGATACCACTGATATGGATTATTTTCAGCACAAAATGAGATCGGAGATATAATAAAGAAATGCACAGAGATATCGTAGATATTCAATAATATAACATAAATGTATCAGAGATGCAACCATAAACACAGATTTATAGTAATACACGATTTCTATTAATGAAAGAAATGTACAGAGACTGTAAAAATACAGAGTGAAAGACTCGCTAGAATGGTGGCAGCTTATCTCTGAGAAGAGATGTGACGGCTACTCGCATTCGCAAGAAGATGATTACAATGAGGCTCTGAAGGCCTTTTTACAATAAGCAGGAATTCCAAAAACCCTATACATCCAAAAACCTAACCCTGGGAGATGAAGCGTCAAAAGTCATGTAGGGCCCATTTGGGTAAGTGAGTACATCAACTTCCCAGGGTCGTAACTTTTGCATACGATCTCTGTTTTAGGTGTGTGATAGCTCGTTGGAAAGGTATCATCGAGGAGATTCATTTTGGGGGCTCAATAATGCCTTCAAATATCGTTGAGAACCTTGATTGTGAAAAACCTTCATTTGGGCCCTCAAAATGGCCCCATAAGTTAAAACCTGCTAAAAATAGTAAATGGCCAAAATTGCCAGAAAGCCATTTTGAGCCATTTGGAAAAGGTGGGTGGCCACCGATATCCACCTAGATCAACCAACCATGTTGTATATTTTCTTAGTCAACCCTCGATGGCAGTGCTAACCACAATTCTAAACTCTTGTGGGCATGAGACATCTGGATGGACACAATTATACACTAATGACTAACTTTTCTACTTCCTAGCATACATTGACCGCAGGAAAAACAGTTCCCAACTTTCACATCCAAGATGGGTTATTATTCCATTAGAGCCACCTTTGTGTTCCTTCAAGCGATCATGCAAAGTTGATCTAGGAAGCTCATTACAGTTGGGAAGTGGGACATTTTGGTGTAGAAAAGACAGTGGAAGTACTACAAAAGAATTGTTATTGGATGAAGCTTCGACAAGATGTTCGCAAGTACATCAGATCCTGCACCAAATGCACCATTTCCAAGTCCTTCATCAAGAGACAGGGGATATGCGCCCCTCTTCCTACTATAGATAGGCCTTGGGAGTCCATCTCCATGGACCACATGTCCATTGTACCTTCAACCAAGCATGGGAATGACTCTGTCTTCCTCGTTGTTGATTGGTTCTCTAAGATGGCAATTTTGGCACCCTCCAAGAAGAGCATCATAGTCGAGGCCCCCACTAAGGTCTTATTCACACATGTTTGGGTTCATTTTGGGATACTATTGTTGGTAAATATTGTCGTTAAATAAATGCTCAATCATTTAATTGTCAACCCGAGGAGTTCGTAAACTTGCGAAGCACATGCACAATATATGCAGGATTGAAGTTAATTTAACCTAATCTAATGTTAAAGATAAAACTGAAATTGAATCATTAATATAATGTAAGAAGCTGAAACACACGACTTGGAATTGAATTGCTGAAACACATGACTGAAATGAAATTGCCTAAATGAAATTAACTTGGAAATGGAAAATTGCATCAAAGGGAAAACAACATGTGAAGAGAAACAAGACGGCACATGTGAGCTCACACTAACAGTAAATCAATCTCAATTACATCCCAATGATCAAATGAAAAAATAATGAAGTCATGAAACTAATCCAAGAAATGACTATGAACCAAATGACTAACTCCTATCATTGATTTATAATCATTTTCCAACCTAGATCTAGTCTCTTTCTAATACCATAATGACTAATTACATTCTCATCCTAATGACTACTCCCTCATGAAGAGAGAGCACTCTCTTTTATACATGAGAGCTTTGAAAAGAAGATAAGAATATCATAATTACAGATCCACTTTTCTCTCAACCAATTTCCCATTATTACAAAATATGATCCCTTCAAATCCTCATGCATATATCTCATACATCTTGGATAAGATATGTTATCCATTCCCCATGATCTTCTCCTTGAAATAGGCTTAAATTATCTCTTCAAATATTGAAATGGTGGAGAAAGTATTCGAGAAGTCTTTTTGAATTAATCCTTCACATATTCCTACACATTACAAAGATCGCACATTTTTGAGATATATATGAAAACATGTTGATTTTCTAATATATAATCACAATCTCTTTTAATACTAAAATGAATAAAGTGGAAAATAATAAGTTGAAACCAAAATATATTTATGAAAATGGTATAATGGAATAATGGAATATGGATAAATGAGAGGAATAGTGAAAGGAAAATAAGATCAAAATGTGACATTTTTGAGGCCCAACATTTCCCCCCAACTAAACTTGTTGCATGTCCTCATGCAACTGTGCATTAAAACTTTTTCTTCTCAATTTTGGCTTTGCATGATTATATCTCTTAAAAATAAAGAAGATGAAAATCACCCCCCCCAATTGATCTTGTGGCATGTTCTCATGCAACCTTGCATGGGTATTCTTTAGGACTTTTGGCTTCTGAATGAAATCATTCCATGATGTGAAATACATAAGTAACAATTGATGTTTCTAATGGTTGGTTCTTGTGTGACAACCATGAATATAACAAATGTTGGTTATTGTGTTAAGAACATTCATTTTGTTTACTTGTTTTCTCGCTGAAATAATATTTTAAGCACACATGCATTGGAAATGATAAGCCATCAACATGCATAAGAAAGCCTTTTCTTCATGTTATGAATCATGCCAAGATAGATCAATAGCGGGAATAAAAGTGCAACAAAGTGTAGTTCAGATGAGACATGTTGGTCAACAATATATGAGGTGATGAATGTGTAAATGGAANGATGTGTTATGTGTACGAAAAGGGGAAAGGCAATGGAACATGGTGAGGGAATCTTCCAAATTCATTCACTCTAGCATGTAATAAATTGCACGATTAAAGAGTAGAAAACAAGATACCTCCACTTACCCAAAAAGTAGGTGAACCATGCAATAGGGATGTAGTTGTTGCTGGATCAGGAAAAATGTGACTGTTGTTGTCTTTGTGACTGGATCATGGGATGTGAAGTGAAGGAATATGAACTGTTGATTGGTTGTATGAATCAAAGATGAAGTATGAAAGTGGAATTGTGGTACTCTCATATGGCTGGAAAAATATTGTTGCAATTGTTGATGGAGTCATCGAAAAGTGTATAGTTTTCACCCGCTACTAAACCCGATGGTACAATTCTAGTCATGTGAATGAATGTGATGATGTCAAGCATGAAAAGAATTCATTGGATTACTGGCCATTGATGAATGTCGTTAATCAATGCGAGGAAAAATCATCATTGATGTCAATGAGTGCCAAGGTACCTAAGTACATCTTGCGAAGTGAAAATGAATGAGATGATGTCGATCCACTTGCAAGATCTAACGATCAAGGGACATTGATGTATTTCCCATGATTTTCAGCGAGATAAATTTCCATTAAGGAATGGAAGCCTCAAGGTACTCAAAAGGACTCTAGTCTCTATCCTAGATAAGGTGCTTAGGTCAATGGGGCAATACTTGTTGAGAGGTGGGCCTTAGGGAATCCCACATTAGTCAACGCGAGTTCGTACAAAATGATTGGTAGGACTATAGATGGAAAAAATATCAGTAGAAACAAGTTTGTATGGCAAGGAAAACAAGGCAATGTAGTCATGGAAAAGAACTGAACGGTTTTATTCATAAGGAAAAAATATGAACTGAAGATGGAGAACTATATGTGACTCAGAAAGATAGGCATGTGTGAAGTCATCACGGATAAGGTAATGAAAGGTGGACTTCAATACATGGATGACAAATAATCTTGGAAGGAGAAAGGTAAATGATTGTGTCATGGCATAATTGGTTTTATGAAAGATGGCGATGTAGCGACAAATGTCATGACATGTGCGATGAAAAATTTAACTCCTTCAAGCTTTTAACAAAGCATGCCTTTCTGAAAATCTTATGTGATTCTTGAAAATCACTTCGGCATGAGATTGGATTGTCTTAGAACCTGTAAAATCTTAGTACTAATCCTGCATAAAAACTATGAGATCTTCGAAAAATATAAAAAGCAAGAATGAGTACGAATGCGAGAAAATCAAATTCAAAAACTGTGTTTTACCTATTTCCCTTTGCGCTCAAGTTCCGTCGTCGATTGTTGTTGAAGTGACTCAAGAAACCAAGTTAGCCTAAATGCAAAAACATTATTTTGATATTGTTTTCAAGAATTATTTATTGAAATGTCCATTTGCAAAAAAATTATTTTTACAATGTTTTGATTCTTATAATTTGTTTTTATTTTTGTAATTTTCCTTTTTATGGTTTTATTATTTTTAATTATTCATTCACAACATCTCATGCTAAAAAGAAACCAATTATTCAAAAGGCACTAAATCCACCCATTCTTAATCAAAAGAAAAATCAATAAGCATCTTAGTTGTGTAATCAACCATAAGTAACAGAATAGAGTCGAAGCAGATTGAGAGGACAATGATGGTTATGGGATCCTAGAAATGCAAAAGAATACGTTCATTCCTACGGAGGCACTAAATAAACATAACTTGGATAAAAAAAATCCTTTTACAAATTCAAAACCACAGGTCGTCGAAATATCTGCATGAGGTGGTGAGGGATCTAAACTATTAGTTCTTCCACATTCTCAAAAGTTATTCAATATCCCTTGAAGTCACACACATTTTCTAATATTTGAATCTAAAGGTGCAAAGTTGTTGGAACATATATAACTTAGATTCAAGTTGTTTTTATCATTCGCATCAGATGTAAAAGTGTTTTTTTATCGTTTGGATCAGATTCAATAAATAGCTGGGTACGCAGTGGAAATATTGGAGTGAAGTGAGGTAGGATGAAAGTATAGTGAGTTAGTGAAATGTACTTGTTTCACTGAGTAGAAGTATAGGGAGGAGCGAGCCCGTAGATATAGAAAGAGTTATGACTCAAGCGAAGTGATTAAATGGATTCCCCTAGTGTAGTTCCTGCTCTATTCCCTCGACTGGGTGAGCATTGCGAGGGGGGAAACATTATATTCTCTTAGCTTGGGTTGTTATAATTAATTGAAAAGAAACTGAATGGGTGAGCACTAATGTAACACCCATGTTTCCCCCCAGCTTGTAATTAATCATAAAATAGGATTACCATGCTAAGGCATGTGGACAATGTAAATGTATTATTGTTAAACTGCCCATAACTGATTGTTGGGGGGTGAAGCCTTGAAGTATGAGCCATGATATCTCTAGAGGAAAGAAATCGGTTAATGAAGAAAGGACCAATGGTTGAATCATCAACCACCCCCATGAATGGAAGCATGGTATAGATGCAGGATGTCAACTCGAAGTACCACAGAGACCTGCAGACCCAATCTTCCTTCTAACAAAAGAAACAGGACAAGTCGGAAAACCTTCCACAGGAGGGAAGGTAATATACAGACAGAGACAGGGGCATGAGAGAAAAATATTGTAAGGGAGATGTGAGAACCCAAAGGAAGTGCCAAGAGCACGGCCTGAAGGACCCGAATGCAATCTTGATGTTGAGGAAGCATCAGATAAACCTCGTAGGGTCGCTATGACAAAGACAGTTTCTCTGAGAGATGTCGTAAATTCCCTAGTAATATCATGGCTTGGCACGAGAGTGGCCAGAGTGCTAAGAATGAATGCCTCTAAGCCTATGGTTAGGTGGAAAGGTTCACACCCACAGTCAGTCGGTTGGAAGCGGCTTGTAATAGATAAGTATTCTCATACCCTGTGAAATTAAGCTGTAATTATGTAATGAAATGGGATATAATGTGAAGGACCCATGGATGTGTATGTTTTCTTAATGGTTATGTTGTATCTATTTATTCTTGTTTAAATTGTGTATTTAAGAAAGTATGGATTGGACATGTTTTGTATTCGTAAATTCTTGCGCCCTATGGTGGCTTAAACTATATCCACGAACTGTGAGTTTGTCGACCTTGGGCACAGTTTCAGATATGCATATCGACACTCCTAGTCATTTGGAGTCCCTTGGATATGGGAGTCTGTTAAAGCTTAGGAGAGATAGTGCACTTATGCATAGGCTCTCTGCGAGGTAGGTAGAGACCGAGAACCACTTAAGTTCTAGAGTTGACGAATGAACATAAGGGATGCAAGGAAGGATTCTTCCAAGCGTTACGTTCAAGAGAAAGAGTGCAAATCTCTTAATCCTTTCAGAGCTAACAAAGATTAGGAAGAGTAGCGAGGCTGAAGTATCGAAAGGGAAGGTTCCCTTGTTTGGAAGACGGACAGACTAAATATGTTCGGAAGAAGACACGGTCTGTTGTGAATATTGGATATGGGAAAGAGCATGGGATTTAACCCTTGGAGTCATTCGGACTTTGAGAGTTTAGAGAAATCAAAAAGTTTGTCGTAAGGGAAGTAAAATCCCTGAAGTTTCGAATTCCCGAAGTTAACTCTGAGCCTTAGATATGAGGATGCCCAAGAACTGTCCTAACCATTAGATCTAGGAAGTAGATGATAGTCAAGTCACCAGAACTACCCATGACTTAAGAATCTGACAACAGAGATGGATGCAAGCCATTTAACAGGAGGATAGACCATCCTGGTCGTTAGATCGACTCAAATACTCACTGGAGTTACTGAATCAAACACCAGCTGCTCAATTTAATAGATGGTTGGGAATCATTACAGAGTGTGAAGGTGAATTTAGCGGACCTGCTAGTTCATGACCTGCAATCAACCCACGTCGTTCATCTCGTTGGGGTTGGAAGATCAACAATATTGGTTAGACTAGAATTGGTCGAGCACTTTCCATATTGTGTAGGACTAACTCTTTGGTAAAGAGCACGCATGTTGGGGCCCTGCAATTTCTGTGAATCGTCGATCATCGTTGACCATCAATCTGATTTTGATGTGATATTTGAAACACAAGGAGTGCATGGGACAGTGAAATATTCAAGGAGATCAAGATCATAAGAGATAGCATTTTCAAGAGTGCAGATGAAATCCAAGAGACGGGCCTATAGGAGGAGAAAAGGTCGAATCCTTCGAGCACTTAGAAAATCTTCTAAGTCAAAGTAAGTCAGAAACTGAGGAGGAGGAGCGACAGTGGTCGTTGGATCACAACATCAAGGATTGACAGTCGTATGATCTAAGCAAGGTGCATGAACCTTATCACTTTTCACACGTAGGAGAAGAGAACTTACCAAAGTTTAGAAGTCCTGAAGTAGTTTGGGAGCGTCCATCATCAAGGAGGATAGGTGGCATAAGATCCATAACTCCAGAAGTTCATGGACGAGGAGGGGGGTGAAATAGCCAAAGTAATTCAAGGTCGTCCATCACCAGGAGGTGAATCTAGACCGCCAGATCTAGAGGGACACATGGAGACAAATAGTGGACACTGAGGAAATCTGTGTGAGAGTTTTCAGTTGAGATTTTAGACTCCCGAAGTCCAAAGAGCCAGAGAGTCGAAGTAAACCTCAGGCATTAGATCACCCGAAGTAGGATCCTGACTATTGATCTCTAAGAGATACGTTTCATCATATCAGGAGCTTCAGGAAATCTATTCAAGAGTTTTTCAATTGATATTTGAGACTCCTGAAGTGCGAAGAGCCGGAGAAAATCTCAATCGTTAGATTTTCCAAAGTAGATCTCAGTCTTCAGATCATCTGAAGTAAATCTCAAGCGTTGGATCATCCGATGTGAATATGGACCGTTTGATCGAGAAGGGACATGGCATGAATCCATGGACTCTGGATAAAGTCCCGAAGTAATTCATAGTTGTTAGATTAAGAAGGGATATGGCATGAATTTGTGGACTCCAGATAAAGTCCCGAAGTAATTCATAGTCGTCAGATTAAGAAGGGACATGGAATGAATCTGTGGACTCTAGATAAAGTCCCGAAGTAATTCATAGCCATCAGATTAAGAAGGGATGTGGTGTGAATTTGTGGACTTCGGATAAAGTATCGAAGTAATTCATAGCCTTCAGATTAAGAAGGGACGTGGCATGGATCTGTGGACTCTGGGTAAAGTCCCAAAGTAATTCATAGTCATCAGATCTAGAGGAGACGTGGCATAAATCTATGAAATCTGGGTAAAGACCCGAATCAATCCTCTATCATCAGATCCATAGGACAGGTGGCACAAATCTATGGATTTCGCATAGAGGCCCAAAGTAATCCTCAATTTTCCAATTCAAGAGGACACATGGCAGTAATCCACATACGTCGAGGGGGAGTGAAAGTTGAGGACTGAGAAATCTGAAGTATGAAGACGTGAAGGGATCACAGTCGTTGATCTGAGAGGGACACACGTCAGTGGATTATCAACTCTGAATAAAATCCATTAGGGAAAAATGAGATTTGAGATTTGATATTTCCGAAGTCCGAAAACTTAAAGTGACGAGAGTCATCGATGTGAAGGTGGACACGAGGTGCTAGATCTAGAACTCCAGAAGAAAAGAGAGGAGGAAAAGGTCCAAATACCCAGAAAATATCTTGATCATTGATCGAGGAAGGAGATGAAGGACCATTGATATGGTTGAGGAGGCCAAAGTCCCAAAGCTGTATCAAAATTGTCGATTGAGGAGGACACGTGGAAGACGATCATTCGTTTCAGAGAAATCTCTCCAGAAGAAATGATAATTTAAGAACTGAAACTCCTGAAGGCCAGACTCACGGAGGAAATCATAGGTGCACATCTGTAGTGAAAGGTGTCAATAGATCTTCCACTCCAGAAGATTGACGTACGAAAGAAAAGAAAGTTTGAGACTTAAGAATTTTGAAGTCCAGAATTCTGAAACAAATCACAGTCATTGATTTGAAAGAGGTCATATCTGATCTACACCTTTGAAAAGGATAGATATCATTCATCTGTTCAGAGGAACCAACAATATCGTGATATCGATGGTCCCATAGCATTGCGGGCATTAGTATCCAGATACTAAATATTCAATTTTTCCTTGTTGCAGGAATGAGGAAATTCCCATAGCACCAAAAAGTGTTTTTCCAGAACACTGGTATTGCATATAATAGAAGTAGTGCTGATATTTTCAGTCACCTCATTAGAGGAGAGGTATCGGAGGGGTGCAAATCCTTATTCTATACATCTTTGAAACAGTTCTATGATGCCTTGATCGAGACTTCACGATTATTTTAGCAAAAGTTCTTGGCCGGAAGCCAATCTCCAACACCTATCATCAAACACAACATGGGTTAACCACAACATTACCCAAAACCAATCATCATGGGAGATCAAACACACACAGGGCACAACAACGCTAATATACAATCAAACACTAGCACGCAAGTCATCAAGTGCCAAGCTCATAGGGAAGCATAAAGTGCATTAAACTTCAATCAACAGTGTAGAATGTTAAGTTTATAAATAGATGAAAACTTTTTTGCATAACATAGGTGGAATATGAGGCATTGGGAAAATAAATAAAAGGAAAAAAACATAGATTTAAAGCCCTAAATCTTGGTGCTAAGAGTAAATTTCAAACAATATTCTTTCAGCTATCGATCAAAGGGTTGGCTTCCAGATACATTGCGCTAACGACAAGATTACATGTGTTAAATGATTGTAATATAGATGGAGGCATTATTTTTCAAGAATAAAGGCAAATCAATGAGTATAATCACAAATAGACCATAGCCAGGTTGCGAGGATGTTGCACAAGTGTCTATCATTTAGCTCGTGCCATGAGAACAAGTATTCATAGTGCGCCAAGAAGAGTAGAGATCTAGCTTCCAGAATCGTATCTTCATCGAACACTCTAAACCTTCTCCAAATTGAGGGAAACCAATCTATTAGCCTAGAAAAAGTGAAGGATCGATGGGCTTGCCTTTAATGGAACTGATGGAATGGTTATTCCGGGAGATATTGAAGTTTCAAATATATAGCATATTTCTTTCATTGTGCAAGGTATCATGGATTAATGCCAACCAAGTCATGTCAAAAGACAGTGCACTAGAACCACACCAAGCCACAACAAGGAGGAGTTATCCTAGCTGAGGAACAATTTGTCTTGCCAACAAAAATAGTTTCCATCGGTTCTCGAAGAATTAGTTTTTGCAAACAGAATTCATTGTCATCTTCTCCGATAATTGGCATTCATTATGAAGGTGAAATATTTCTTCCGGTTGAAACTTGTCCACAATACCATCAACAACAATGCTCAAGCCTAGTTGAGTCACTCAACACAAGGCACCACATATAGTGAGCCATTAACAGGTGCCAAAGATCGCGCAGGTGTCTTGTGGTGAGGATAGCTGCGTTTTTGGAGTATTTGACAGGTTGAAGGCATCGAACCATGATGTAGGACCACAAGGAAGAGCCATGAACAGAGTGACTGATTCTTGGTGAGTTTGTTGATGAATACATAGTTCGAGTTGTGGGTGTGTTCATCATGCCACATCCAAATGCCCAGCAAATCCATAATAGTAGCAGCAGGAGGAGTTGGAGAATACTCTAGATAGAGTTCATGTTTTGTTCAGGTTTATTTAAATAAAAATGATGGAAACATTGATGTAAATAACACATTTGGGTCAATTGCCTTTCACATTGCAGTTTGAAGAAATCATGAGCAAATAGTGGGGAGATTGTTGCTGCAAAGATCCATAGTATAAGTTGTGACTGAGTCTGGAGAAGTCTATACAAGGAGAAAATGAAAAGGATGTTTCTTTACCCCATTATGAATAATATTCATTATATTAGTCAGAAGGTGAGAGGATCGGATCTTAGAACTTTAATTGGAGATGATTGGCTGAGAAAGCATTCAAAAATAGAGTACCTTCATTCTCTTCTTTTAAGACAGACTAGTTATGTCCCTATCAGATTAATAAGGAGGCAACCTAAGGGACTCACTCAGATCACTTGGGAAGTTGCCTCGAAATTTTAATCTTTCAGGCCTTACAACAGACCTAACAAATGGAGGAGATCTTGGTCTTCTAGGAAGCTATTTTGGTTCTTCAGTTTTACCAGATAATACAAAAAATTTCCTGGAGTCTCCAAACAAGTACAACTATACTTGCATATTCTTCTTCTGCATTTGATTGGATTGGGCGTGATTAATTTCATCTCAAGAACTGGAACATCTAATCATTGGGGACACTGGTTAATGGCCAAATGTACAATCTCTCTACAAAAATGATCAGTATGGGAGAAATTGTGTCAAAATTCATGTGATTTTCATGATGTTGCAACTGTGAAGACTCTAGAATATCTCAAGTAAGGGACACAAAATGGAAATGATGTTTGGATTTTGAAATGAAGACATTACATAATCCTTTGTCTCAACCGGACCAGGAGCAACAACAAGAGACACAACAATACGAACATGAAATTCAACCATCATCACAAGCAGCTGCAAAACATGAATAAGAGAAATTGCACGAAGCACAAAGTGAAGCTCTTACGACAGAGTCAAGTTCTGGACCAATTCCAAGTCAAGCTCAATTGATATATATTCATTCTATTTTAAGAGATTAGTTCCACAAATGGAGGCATTAATCAAACATTGTTGGAAATTAAGAACAAAATCTGTAGATAAAGGTTGAGAATACAAACAGAAGTAAAAGTGCAGATTTTAAGGGATATAACTGCAAGGGATATAACTAACAGACAAGTCCAAATTACCATGCGCAGAATTGGTGAATAAGGATCAGATCCAAATTTCAAGCACCAAAATCAGGAGGTCATCCAATATTTTTAAGCAGTCAAAGGCAGATTTGTTAGCAACTAAGAAGGAGATTGGTCTACAACAACTTCAGTATTCGACACATATTTGTAACCAGATTTTGTTTAATGATTTCATATCCATCAAAATAGAAACTAATCTCTATATTTAGAAATCCTAGATCCATCAAGTTGGGATGGAAACTTATGATTGTACATCTATAAATTTTAGGAATAAAAGAGGTACAAAGAGGGGAGGGACTCATGAGGGTGAGGCCTGAGAAGGAATTTGATGAAACAACATCCAGTCTGTGTTCTTAGAAGCCCAAGGGAATTATAGTTCTGTGATCTCTTTTGACATTGGAGATATATGAAAATTGTTTTATCAGATTGTGATTTCTCTTGTTTAAACATTGTTTTTCATCTTCCTTGTTTTACACTATGTTTTTCGTCTTATTTGAATGAATTAAAGACATTGAGAATCAATGGCTACCCATGGATAATATATTCTCGAGAAGTAAAGATTTTTTTGTGACTGGCTACTATTTGTGTGTTTTGTTTCAAGTACCGTTTCATCCATTTGACAAAGAGAATCTCAATTTGATGGATGTTCTACTTTTTGTTTATTCCTTATTCTTCTACTCATTTTCATATAAACTTCTTATCTGATATGCAATTTGATTACCTTCGATCAACAAGATGTTTACTTGACTCCATGCACAATGGTGTTTTAACTGATCTGCATTTAGTCAGTTTCTATTATTCTTTCTCTTTCCATCTACCTGATCCACCTTCTTTCAAAACCCAAAACACATCCTTATTTATAAAAATCATTGCAATAACTAAGATGTGCTAGGCTTGACCCTATAGCAGTTGTTATCGGATAAATAGGCAGGTGCAGACACTAACTGGTCTCCCTAGATCCAACTATATCTAGAACAAAACACACCAGAACATGATGCTTTCCTTAAGTTTTAAATATTGAATTTACTAACTAAAGAGGGATAGGTGACATACCATTTAAACATCACTTCCTCTCGCCATCGCCATCCTAGCTCCATTCCAAAACTCATACAATGATGAACCTGCAAAATAACACAACCAACCAAAGTGATAGTAATAGCATAAACTCAATATAAACCTATATATGTGATCAAGGAATTATACAATAAAACACAACAAGCTTTATAGGAAAGAATCATATTACTGTATCACATTAAATGTGAAAGAGAGATTACAACCATGGCCTTGATGTCGTAAGGTCCCTTCTAACTGTCCTTCATTCCTCACACACTTCCACTCCAAGAATTCTAAGAGCATAGATCTGATAATATTCACAATCTATATTGACAAAGGCAAAACTCAAAGACACTCCATCCAAGCTAATAATTCCAAGCCAAATCCAACTTAGCCCTTCTCCATGAGATCTCCTCTCCTTTTATAAGTTGAAGAGGATAAGGTGAGGAGGTTAGGATGATCCCACTAAATCATGAAAGCGAGTAAGATCCAAACCATTCGGA